>CAUYLG010031788.1:0-74935 GCA_963573385.1 Cacajao melanocephalus | reverse complement strand
TCTGACAAAGGGCTGATATCCAGAATCTACAAAGAACTAAAACAGATTTACAAGAAAAAAACAAACAAGCCCATTCAAAAGTGGGCAAAGGATATGAACAGACACTTTTCAAAAGAAGACATATATGAGGCCAACAAACATATGAAAAAATGCTCATCATCACTGGTCATCACCGGTCATTAGAGAAATGCAAATCAAAACTACATTGAGATACCATCTAACGCCAGTTAGAGTGGCGATCATTAAAACATCTGGAGACAATAGATGTTGGAGAGGATGTGGAGAAATAGAAACACTTTTACACTGTTGGTGGGAGTGTAAATTAATTCAACCATTGTGGAAGACAGTGTGGCGATTCTTCAAGGATCTAGAAACAGAAATTCCACTTGACCCAGCAATCCCATTACTGGGTACATAACCAAAGAACTAGAAATCATTCTGTTATAAGGACACATGCACACGAATGTTCACTGCAGCACTGTTTACAATAGCAAAGACTTGGAAACAACCCAAATGCCCATCGATGATAGACTGGATAGGGAAAATGTGGCACATATACATCATGGAATACTATGCAGCCATAAAACACGATGGGTTTGTGTCCTTTGTAGGGACATGGATGAACCTGGCAACCATCATTCTCAGCAAACTGACGCAAGAACAGAAAATCAAACACCACATGTTCTCATTCATAGGCGGGTGTTGAACAATGAGAACACATGGACACAGGGAGGGGAGCATAACACACACTGGGGTCTGTGGGGGGCAAGTCGGGGAGGGACAGTGGGAGGTAGGGAGTTGGGGAAGGATAACATGGGGAGAAATGTCAGATATAGGTGATGGGGGGGAAGGCAGTAAACCACGTTGCCATGCATGTACTGATGCAACAATCTTGCATGTTCTTCACACGTACCTCCAAACCTAAAATGCAATATAATACATATTAAGAAAAAAAGTCAAATGAAAATAAAGACTTAAATCCAGGACCTGAAACTATGAAAGTTCTAGAAGAAAATACTGAGGAAATGCTCCAGGACATTTGTCCAGGCAAAGATTGTTGTCTAACACTTCAAAACCACAAGTAACAAAAGCAAAAATAGACAAATGAGATTATATAAAACTGAAAAGCTTCTGCACAGCAAAGGACACAATCAGCAAAACAAAGAGACAACCCATAGAATGGAAGAAAATATTTTCAAACTACCTATCTGACAAAGCGTTAATAACCAGAATATCTAAGGAGCTCGGATAGCTTGATAGCAAAAGAAAACAAAAATAACAAAAATCAAACAAACAAAAAACACCAACAAAAAACAACAAAGAATTCTATTAAAAAATAAGCAAAATATATGAATAGACATTTCTCAAAAGAAGACATTCAAATGCTCAACACCACTAATCGTCAGATAGATGTTCACCAAAACTACAATTACCTATCATTTTACTCCATTAAAATGGCTTTTTATCAAAAAGTCAGGCAGTAAAACCTGCTGGTAAGGATTTGGAAAACAGGAAATGTTTGTATGCTGCTGCTGGGAAAGTAAATTAGTACAGACACTATGGAGAGCAGTATAGAATTTCCTCATAAAACCAGAAATAGAATTACCATACAACCCAGAAATTGCACTACTGGGTGTATCCAAAAGAAAGGAAATCAATGTATCAAAAAGACATCTGCACTCCCACATTTACTGCAGTACTACTCACAATGGCTGGATTCAACCTAAGTACCAGTGAACAAACAAATGGATAAAGGAAATGCAGTATCTATATACAATGGAACATTATTCATTGATTAAAAAATGAAATCCTGTCATTTGCAGGAAAATGGATGAAACTGAAAATCAGTGTGTTAAGTGAAATAAGGCAAGAACAGAAAGACAAATGTCACACATTCTCCTTCACAATGTGGAGGCTAAAAAAGTGAATCTCATGAGCAAAGGTAATAGATTGGGTGTTACCAGGGGCCAGGAACGGTAGTGGGGAGGAAAGAAAGATGAGAAGTTGATTAAAAGGTACATGTAAGGTTTGATAGAAGAAATAAGACCTAGTGGTAGATAGATTAAAAGAAAAAGAAAGAAAAATCTCAAAAAAAAGATACATTAAGATGAATAAAAATGCAAATACAACATATCAAATTCATAGAATGCACCAAAATCAGTGCTCCTAAAGTTAGCATTAGAAAAGTCTCAAATCAGTAACAAGCTCCCACCTCAAGAACTAGACAAAGAGCAAAGTAAATCCCAAACAAACAGATGGGATTAAATAATAAAGAACAGAGAACAATGAAATTTAGAGCACAAAAATAGAAAAAGTCAATGATGCAAAAAGGTGGTTCTTTGAAAAGATAAATAAAATGTAAATATCTTAAGCAAAGACTGAAAAAAAGATGAAAATTGCCAATATAACGAATGAAACAGGCATATTAATACAGACCCTGAAGAACATAATAAGAGAATACTAGGAGCAATTCTGTATACATAAATTATACAACTTGATGAGGTGGACAAATTTCTCAATAAGCACAAAATACCACATTAACCAAATAGAAACAGATAAATAGCTCTGTTACTTTTAAGAAAATTCAATTTACAGTGAAAAAAACTAGAAAAATAAAGCTCTAGGATAGATGGTTTCACTAGTAAATTCTATAAAATGTTTAAATAAAAATATACATTTTACATAAACTCTTCCAGAGAGTAAAAGTGGAGGGAATACTTCACAACTCATTTTATGAAGGCAGTATTAACTTGATACCAAAATCACATGAAAATAGTATAAAAAAGAAAAATATAGACCAGTATCTCTTATGAATATAGATATTAAAATCCTTAACAAAAAATTAGCACCTAGAAGTCAGGAATAAGTTAAAAAACTACATATTAGGTCCAAATGGGTTTACTCCAAAAATTCAAGACCAGCTCGCTATCTATTTAACATAAATAAACATATTAGCAATCTAAGAAGAAAAAGTAGATCATGCAATCATACTAATTAATGCAGAAAATTCACTGGCAAATAGTTTTGCCATGATAAAAACTCTCAAAAAAATAGAAATTATGAGATGGATTTCTTTAATTTGAAAAAGAGCTTTTATGAAAAATGTACAACTAACACACTTAATGGTGAAATATTGAATGCTTACTCTCTAAGATCAGGAAAAAAGCAAGGATTTCAATTTTCACCATGCTATTCAAAATAGTACTGGAAGTTTTAGCTAGGGCAACAGGCAAGAAAAAGAATAAAAGGCATATAGATCACAAAGAAAGAAATAAAACTTTCCCTATTTGCAGATGACGAGATTGTCTATACAGAAAATCCTAAAGAATAAAACAAAACCTGCAAACAAACAAAAAACCAAAAACCAAAAATAAAAATTGCCCTACTAGAATAGTACTAGTAATTAAACAAGACTGCAGAATATAAAATCAACATCTAAGAATTGTATTTCTATATATATTAGCAATGAACATGAGATGTACACCTAAATGAAAAATACCATTTACGATAACTGAAAACACAATACTTAAGTGTAAGTCTGACAAAACATATTCAGACTGTATATGCCGAAAACTGCAATAAAAGAAATCAAAGGGAATCTAAAGGTAGACACATACTGTTTTAATGGAGGCTCAACATGGAAAAGATGTCAATTCTATCCAAATTTACATCCAGATTTAATATAATTCCTATTAAAATCCCAGCAATTTTTTTGTAGATATAGACAAGCTTACTCTATAATTTATATGAAAAACAAAAGGAACCAAAATAGCTAAAAATTTTGAAAAAACAACTAAAGTGGGAGAAATCTGTCTATGTAATTTCAAGACTTATTGTTTAGCTATAGTAGTAAAGATTCTACGGTACTGACAGAGGGACAGACAAATAGAACAGAGAAACCAGAAACAGAACTAAACAAACAGGCCACATTAATTTTCAACACAGGTGCAAAAGCCACTCAACAAAGGAAAGGTAGCTTTTTTAACAAATAGCTCTGCATCAAGTGGACATTCATACACAAAACAAAACAAAAACAAAACCAATAAAAACAAAAACCTTAACCTAAACTTCACACCTTAGAAAAAAGTCAACTCAAATGGACTTAAAGATAAAATGTAAAACCATAAAAGTTTTAGGAAAAACACAGGAGAAAGTCTTTGGACCTTTGCCTAGGTGAAGGGTGCTTAGACTTTGCATCAAAAAACACAACTGCTAAAAGAAAAAGATGATAAATTGGACCTAATGGAAATTAAGCAGTTTTGCTCTGTGAATGACACTGTGAAGAGCAAAAAATGTATAGAGGAAAAAAATGTATAGACTAGGAGAAAATGTATAGACTAGGAGAAATGTATAGACTAGGAGAAAATAATTGCAATCAACATATCCGACGAAGTATCTAGAATATATAGAAACTCTAGTTTGGCTAAAATAAAAATACTGACAACTCCAAATACTGGCAAGGATGTGGAGACACTCATTTATTGCTGGTGTGATTGTAAAATGATACAGTTACTCTAGATAATAATTTGAGAGTTTATCAAAACAGGAAAGCTGCAACTGCCACAGAACCTAGATACTGCATCATTCATTGTAATATTCATCATTACCACAACCTGTAAACAACCCAGATGTCCTTCAACAGAAAATGGTTGAACAAACTGTGGTGCATATATAGTACAGAATACTACTCAACAGTAAAATGCAAGGAATTACTGATCCATGTAACAATTTAGTCGAATCTCCAAGAAATTATGCTAAATGGAAAAAGCCAATACCAAAAGGCTACATACTGTATGGTTCTAATTATACTCATTCTTGAAATGACAAAATATTGAACTAGAGTATAGATTAGTGGTTGCCAGAGTTTAGGAAAGGAGGTCTGGGTGACAGAGAGGTGGTGTGGCAATAAAAGGGCAATAGTACAGCCACTATGGAGAGCTCCGTGGTATTTCCTCATAAAACTAGAAATAGAATTCCCATATGATCCAGCAATTGCACTACTGGTTATACATACAAAAGAAAGGAAATCAATATATCACAAAGACATCTGCACTCCCACATTCAGTGCAGCACTATTAACAATAGGCAAAATATGGAGTCAACCGAAGTACCCATGAACAAATGAAAGAATGAACAAATTGTTCTGTCTTGATGGTATCAATGTTAACATCCAATTGTAATTTTCTACTATAGTTTTGTAAGATGTTACCAATTGAAAAAACTGGTAAAGGGTACATAGGACTTCTCTGTATCATTTCTTACAATTGCATGCTAACCTACAATGATATTACAATTTTAAATGTTTAATACATTTTTTTGAAAATTTAGTAAATTTTTCAGATATAAATATAAAATTTTCATATGTATCACAGGTGAACCTGTTTTTCAGATAAACATGAAGGTATACATATTTATCAAGTTTGAATATGAGAAGCTAAGCAATGTTCTATGAGAAAAATTTTAAGTTGAAGATGTTCTGGGAGTTTGTATTAAAAATTTTTTTTTAACCAACTTATAAGCTTTCCACTTGTCCTTGGTTTTTCTGTTTCTTATTTTCTCCCTGTTTTCTTAACAATTTTAAGTATTTTTCTAATTTATTTCTTCCTTCTATTTCTGGAAGTTATATACTCTGTCCATCCTTTTAGTGATTCTCCTAATAAGTTTAATATGCATACTTTAAAAAAACTATAGTTAATCAATCTTTAGTATCTTCCTAGAAAACAGGACTTTTAGAATTTTTTTAATTTTTATTTTTAGACAGGCTCTCACTCTGTCACCCAGGCGAATGCAGTGGTACAATCATGGCTCACTGCAGCCTTGACCTCCCAGGCTTAGGTGATTCTTTCACCTCAGCTTCCTGAGTAGCTACAGGCACATGCCACCATGCTAGTCTAATTTCTGTATCTTTTCGTAGAGACAGAGTTTTACCGTATTGCCCAGGCTTGTCTCAAACTTCTGGACTTGAGTGATCTGCCCAACTCAGCCTCTCAAAGTGCTAGGATTACAGGGGTAAGTCTCCGTGCCTGGCCCCTTTGAATACTTAACTATAATCACAGTATCTCAAATTACATGCTGTTGTTTTCAAGAATTCTAGCATATTTTTTATCCCCATAATTGAGACATTATTTTTATTGTTTCACTAGTTACCATTGTCTAAATATTTTTGTTTACCCCAAATTCATATGCTGATATCTAATCCCCAGTGCAATAGTATAAAGTGTTGAGGCCTTTGGGAGGTGATTAACTTTGTCCTCATGAATGGTATTAGTGCCCTTATAAAAGAGGCCTTCAGGAGCTAGTCTGCCCCTTCTACCACGTGAAGATGTGGCAAGAAGGGGCCATTTTTGAAGCAGAGAGCAAGCATTTACCAGATGCTGAATGTGCGGGCACCTTGATTGTAGATTTCCCAGCCTCCAGAACTGAAAGCAATAGATTTCTGTTGTTTATAAATTACCCAGTCCAAGGTATTTTGTTATAGCAGCAGAATGGACCAAGACAATAGTCAAAAGATTTGTTCAGATATTTACCATTATCTTTGCTCTCTTTTCCCTCTTGTATCCTCAACTCTCCATCTGAGATAATTTTTCTTCTGCCACAGTATTTATCTTTAATATTCCTTAAGTGAAGTTCTTTGGTGATAAAATCTTTCCATTTTTGTTTGTAGAAAAATGACATTTCATCCTCCCCCATTCTTGAATGGTAACTTTGCTGAGTGTAAAATTCTTGATTAAATGTTATTTTCTTTCAGCACATTTAAATTATTAGTCCAGTTATCTTCTGTTTCAAGTATTGTTATTGAGAATTTAACCAATCAGTAAAATTGTTGTTTAACTTTAGATATTCTGTTTCCTCTCTTTCCAATATTTTAAGATTTATCTTCATAAAACTGTAAAATTTACATTTGTCAAATACTATAAATAAAAATAAAAGGCATATAACTAATTAGAAAGAACACTACAAGTTTAAAATCTTAAAATCAATAAGCATGCCAATTTAAATATTCATAGAGAATACGAATATTCAACTTACAAATAAAAAACAGAAACAGCCAAAAACATGAAAAAAGGTTAATCTTGTTATTAAGCAAAGAACACATGTAAATAACAATATACAATCTATTTCTTATCAACTAGGAAAAATATCAAAATTATAACATCAAGATACAAAAAATATTTATTTGAATCTTTATTAAAGTATAATTAACATACCATATAATTCATTTTCTAGTAGTTTGCAAGATCTTTTTTTTATATATTTTATACTGTTACTACTGTATTATGTGACTAGGTATAGATTTCTTATTATTTACCTTCCTAGGGATTTGTTTGGATTCATCATTCTGAAGATTGATGTCTTTTGAGAATTGTGAGATTTTTTTTTTTGGTCATTCTGTCTTCAAACTTTGCTTTTCCTCATTCTGTATTATCTCCTTCTGAACTCAAATTTGATTATATTTTATATTTTCTCACTCTATACTCCATGCTTTTTAACTTCTCTTTCTTTTGTTTTTTTTTTTTTCTGAGATGAAGACTCACTCTGTTGCCCAGGCTGGAGTGCAATGACACGATTTCAGCTCAAAACAGCCTCTGCCTCCTGGGTTCAAGCAATTCTCCTGCCTCAGCCTCCTGAGTAGCTAGGATTACGGGCGTGTGCCACCACGTCCGGTTAATTTTTGTTTTGCATTTTTAGTAGAGACAGGGTTTCACCATGTTGGCCAGGCTAGTCTTGTACTCCTGACCTCATGATCTGCCCGCCTCCGCCTCCCAAAGTGCTGGGATGACAGGCGTGAACCACTGCACCCGGCCATTTTTGTTTCTTTTCAATCTGAGCTGAATTCTAGATGGATGGTTTCTTTCAATAGTTTCATCTAGCTGCATAATTCTCTCTTGAATTGTTTAATAATCTGCAGTTGAATCTATCCATTAAGTTTAAAATTTTTTCATTACTATATTTTACATATGTAAATGCAAGTTTAGTTCTTTTTCAAATTGGTTTGATCCCTCAATATAATTCATAAGCTTTTTTTAAAGCTCTGTAAATATATTACATTTATTTTTAAAATAGTTTGATAATATTGGGATTTTAAGTCTTTCAGGGTCCACCTATAATCTCTTATTCTTTCTGGTGCCTTAATTCCTGCGTATTTTGCTGCTTCCCCTCACCTCCCCAACCCCATGACATGCTAATTCCCTTAGAACTTTATCTCTGAGAAATATTTGAGGATGAGATTAAGTAGAATTCTTCTAGACAGGATTTACTTCTGTCCACTGCTCAACACCCAGAGTTACTTTAAATTGAATTCTCCTTTGCTTGATGTTTGTCAGACTCCACATTTGGGCAAATCTTAAGTCATCATGTGGCTATGACATGGAGGGGATAACAACTGGATTCAAACTCCCCTCCAGAGCTAAAGAGACCTAAAGATTTAACTCTGGGTCAAAATCGTTTACACAAAAAATGCACTGAACTGATTCTGTGACCTAAGTGCTATGATCTATGTATTGAACTAAAGCTATCCCTACAGTTGTTAGGCTCTTTGTTAAGATCTGAAGATAACATGAGGAACCAGAACCATGCTATTCAGATTGTTTATTTTATGAGTTATAATGAATAAGACCCAGCTATCACAAATCTCTTACGAAGCTATGAAATTTAGACAAAAGCTGGGTGAGAGGAGGAAAAAGGCCGCAGCTCTCCTGTGTTGAGGTGGTTCTCACGCCATCTGTCTCACTTGTCTTTTGCAACCCAGTATACCTCCTGTCATACTAGAGTCTGGAAGTTGTCCCTGAAACATTGCAGAAATGTTTCAAAAGAATGTACGTTTTATGTATGCTGCATTTCCTGTTGTATAGCTATAAAAGGAACTCTGGCAAAATACATATAACATAAACTTTATTATTATAACTAATTTTAAGTATACAATTCAGTGTCATTAAGTATATTCATATTATTGTACAACTGTCACTACTGTCCATCTCCAGATCTTTTTCATTATTCCAAACAAAAATGCTCCATTCTCTCCTCCCTATCCGCTCATCATAACTGTTCTATTTTCTTTATGCATTTGGTTATTCTAGATACTTCATGTATGTGGAATCACACATTTGTCCTTAAATAATCTGGCTTCACTTAGCACAGTGTTTTCAAGGTTCATCTATGTTGTAGCAAGTGTCAGAATTACAGTAATTTTTAAGGCTGAATAATATTTCATTGCATGTATTTAACCCATTTTGTTTATGCATTCATCAATCAATGGACATCTGTGTTGCTTCCACCTTTCGGCTAAGGTGAATAATGATGTTATGAATACTGTCATGCAAATATCTATTACAGTTCCTGCTTTCAATTATTTAAGAGACAGAGTCTCACTCTGTTGCCCAGACTGGAATGCAGTGGCATGATTACAGCTCAATGTAACTTTGAATTCCTGGGTGCAAGTGATACTCATCCTCCTGAGTAGCTAGGATTACAGATGTGTGCCACCAGGCCTGGCTAATTTTTCAAAACAAGTTTCGTAGAGACAGAGTCTCATTATTTTGCTCAGGCTGGTCTCAAACTCTTGGCCTCAAGTGATCCTCTTGTCTCAGCCTCCCAAAATGTTGGGATTACAGGTGTAAGCCAGCACATCCGGCCCCCGCTTTCAATTCTTTTGGAGATGTACTCAAAAGTGGAGTTGCTGGGTCATATAATTCTATGCTTAATTTCTTGAGGATATGCCATAATGTCTTCCACAGCAGTTGCACTGTTTTACATTCTCACCAGCAATGCACAATGTTTCTAAACATTCTGCCACCACTTATTTATTTACTATTTTTCATAACAGCCAACCTAATAGGTGTGAAGTTGTATATCATTGTGGTTCTGATTTGCATTTCCCTAATGACTACTGATGTTAGGATCTTTTCATGTGCTTATCAGACATTTGTGTATCTTTGGGGAAATATCTATCCAAGTCTTCTGCCTGCTTTTAAATAGCATTTTTTTGTTGAATTGTAGGAATTAAATATATATATATATACATATATATATAAAATAGTAATACCTTGCCAGATATGTGATTGTGAATATTTTGATTATATGGTTGCCCTTTTACTTTGTTCAATGTACAAACATGTTCAACATCAATAAAGTCCAAATTATCTAGTTTTATGTTTGCTGCCTATGCTTTTGGTGTCATATCCAATAAATGACTGCCAAATCTAATGTCATGAAGCTATCCCTCTACGTTTTTTTCTAAGAGTTTTATAGTTTTAGCTCTTGTGTATAGGTCTTTGATCCATTCTGAGTTAATTTTTATATACAGTAGGCAAAAGACCAACTTCGTTCTTTTGCAAGTGGATATACAATTTTCCCAACACTGTTCGTTGAAAAGACTATTATTTCCCCATTGAATTGACACCCTTGTTGAAAATTATTGCCTCCTATATGCAAGGGCTTATTTCTGGGCTCTCAATTCTATTCCACTTTCTTGATTTTATTTTGGATAGTTCATTGTCATTATATACAAATATTTTTAAAGGTTTGTACAGTCTGATTTTGTATTCTTCAATTTTGCTGAATTCATTTATTAGCTCTAATGGTTTTGTGTGTGGAATCTTTAAGATTTTCTACATATATAATCATGTCAAAAAAAAAAAAAAAGGTTCACTTTTTCCTTTCCAATTTGCATACATTTTACTTCTTTTTATTGACTAATTGTTCTGGCCAGATGTTCCAATACTATGTTGAATGGAAGTGAAAAAAGTGGGCAACACCATCTTGTTCCTGATTTTAAAGGAAAAGCTTTCAGTCTTTCACCACTGAATATAATGTGAGCTGTGGGTTTTTCACATAAGGCCTTCATCACATTAAGGTACTTTCTTTTTTTTCATAGTTTGTTGAGTGTTTTTATCATGAAACTTGAATTTTTTCCAGTTTTTTTTCAGCATCCATTGATGCTGAAAACCCATCATCGAATGATCACATGGGTGGTTTTTAAAACTCTTTTTGTCCTCCATTCTGCTACTGTGGTATATTACAATGATTCAATGATTTATTTTCATATGTTGTCTCATCCTTGTATTCTAGGATCATGTTGTATACTCATTTTTAATATGGTGCTGAAATCCATTTGAAATCTGTTAGCTGTTTTCTTTTCTTTTTTTTTGAGCATTTTTGCATCAACGTTCATTAAGGGATACTGGCCTGCAGTTTTTTGTTTTGTTTTTCCTGTCTTTGGCATGAGACCAAAGCTGCCTTCATAAAATTAGTTAGAAAGTGTTGTCTTCTCTTCAATTTTTGGGGAAGATTTGGGAAACAACCAGTGTCCGTTCTTCTTTAAATACTTGGTAGAATTTATCAGTGAAGCCAACTGGTCCAGGTATTTTGTAAATAGAGAGTTTTTTTGTTTGTTTGTTTGAGACAGGGTCTCACTCTGTTGCCCAGGCTGAAATGCAGTGGCATGATCAGGGCTCATTGTGTGGCCTCCACCTCCTGGGCTCAAGCGATCCTCCTGCCTCAGACTCCCAAGTAGCTAGGACTACAGGTATGTGCCAGCACACCTGGCTAATTTTTCAAATTTTTAGTAGAGATTGGGTTTCATGATGTTGCCCAGGCTGGTCTTCAACTCCTGTGCTCAAGTCATCTACTCGCCTCAGTCTTCCAAAGTGTTGGGATTACAGGCGTGAGTCACCACACACAGCTGAGAGGTGGTTAATTTCTGAGTCAATCTCCTTCCTAGGTATAGGTCTATTCAGATTTTCTATTTATTTGTGATTCAGTCTTAGTAGGTTTTATGTTTCTAGGAGTTTGTCCACTTTATCTGGGTTATTCAGCCTTACTTCCAGTCCTTTTTATTTCTGTGGATTGGTATTAATGACACCATTTTCATGACTATTTTTAGTAATTTGAGTTTATTTTATTTTTTTAGTCTATCTAGCTAAAGTTTTGTGATTTTGTTGATCTTTCTGAAGAACCAACTTTGGCTTAGTTGATTTTCTCTATTGTTTTTTGATTTTCTATTTCATTTATCTCTGCTCTAATTTTTATTATTTCCTTCCTTTTAGTAGCTTTGGGTTTAGGTTGTTATCTTTTTCTAGTTTCTTAACTTATAAAGTTATAAAATGAGACTATTTTTGAGATTTTTAATAATGTAATATTTTTTAAATCTTTACAGTTATATCAGTGCTGCTTTTTGTGCATACTACTAAGTTTTGGTATGTTCCATTTTTGTTTAAATTCATTTTAAAATTATTTTTAATTTCCCTTATGATTTCTTCTTTAACTCATTGGTTTTCTGTGTTTAGTTTTCACATATTTGTGAACTTTCTAGTTTTCCTTCTGTTATTGATTTCAAATTTCATCCTGTTTTTGGAGAATATGCTTTGAAGCAGATACTATTTTGCAATATTCTTTTTATGACATCTATTTTTAAAAAGCCTATTGAAACTTATTTTGTGGCCTAATATATGATCTACCTTGGAGAATGTCCCATGTGTACTTCAGAAGGTGTATGCTGTTGTTGGGTGAAGTATTTTATATATGTGGGCTGCAAGTAGTTGGTTTATTGTGTTGTTCAAGTTCTTACATTTCTTTACTTACCTTTTGTGTGGCTGTTCTATCCATTATTGAATGTGAGGTATTGAATTCTTCAACTATTCTGGCATAACTGTCTATTTTTCTCTTCACTTCTGTCAATTTTTGCTTCAGCTATTTTGATAGTCTATTATTAAGTGCATATTTATAAGTATAATATTATTGTGCAGAATTAAACCTTGTAGTAACATATATTCTTTGTCTCTTGTATAAGATATTTAAACATCTTTGATTTAAAATTTATTTGATATTATTATAGCCACCATGGTTCTCTTTTGGTTACTATTTATCCATTTCTATCCTTTCACTTTTAACTTATTTATGTCTTTGGATTTAAAATGAGTCTCATGTAGATAGCATATAGCTAGATCATGCTTTCCTATCCAGTCTATTAATCTCTGTCTCTTGATTGGAAAGTTTAATCCATTCACACTTAAATTACTGACAAAAAGGGAATTCTACCATTTTGTTAAGGGTTTTCCATATGCCTCATAGATTTTTTATCCTCATTTCCTGCATTACTGTCTTCTTTTGTACTTAATTTTCTAGTGAAATATTTTAATTCCTTTCTCATTTTGTGTATATCCTATATCTATTTTCCTTGTTGTCACTATGAAAATTACATTTAACATTCTAAAGAAATAATTTGAATTTAAACCAGCTTAATTTTAATAGCATACAAAAGCTCTGCTCTTATACTGCTGTGTCCTCACCCCTTTCAGTTTTTGATGTCATAAATTACATCTTTATATACTGTATGCCCCAAATCATAGACTGATTTTTTTAATGCATGTCTGAGGACAAGGTAAATGTAATTATTATCTTTCTTCCTCTATAGATAAGGTGTCTTTTACCCCTTTGGACTCTGTCATGATATTTTCTTTATCTTTGATTTTCTCTAGTTTGAAAACGGTATGTCTAGGTATAGTTGTTTTTGTGGCAGCTGACATTAATTTGGAAATTCATTGTTTCAAATACTCTGTTTCTTCCCCTCTTTCTTCTCTTTTGGGTATTTATATAATGTAGATGTTATACTTTTTAGAGTTGTCTCAAAATTCTTCGATATTCTGTTCTGCTTTTTGGTTTTTCAGCCCTTGTTCTCTTTGCTTTTCAGTTTTGGAGGTATGCAGTGAGAGATCCTCATGCTCAGAGTCTTTTTTTCCTTAGCTGTGTCCAGTCTACTAATAAGCCCATCAAAAGCACTGTTTATGTCTGTTACAGTGTTCTTGATCTCTAGTATTTATTTTTGGTTCTTAGGAGTTTCATCTCTTTGCTTACACATTACCCATCTGTTCTTGCATGGTATCTACTTTATCCATTAGAGCACTCAGTATATTAATCACAATTAGTTTAAATTCCCAGTCTAATTCCAACATTCCCGCCATGTCTACTTCTTATGCTTGGTTTGTCTCCTCAAATTGCATTTTTTTGCCATTTGATATGCCTTGTAATTTTTCTTCATAGCCAAACATGTTATACCAGGTAAAAGGAACCACTGTAGACAGGTCTCTAGTAATGTGGTGGGGATGTAGAGGGGAGGGAAAGTATTCTACAGTCCTATGATTAGGTCTCAGTCTTCTTTTTCTTTCTTTCTTTTTTTTTTTTCTTTTTTTGAGATGGCATTTAACTCTTGTTGCCTAGGCTGGAGTGCAAATGGCACGATCACAGCTCACTGCAACCTCCACCTCCCAGGTTCAAGCGATTCTACTGCCTGTCTCCTGAGTAGCTGGGATTACAGGCATAGAGCACATGACCAGCTAATTTAGTATTTTTAGTAGAGACAGGGTTTTTCCATGTTGGCCAGTCTGGTCTCGAATTCCTGGCCTCAAGTAATCTGCCCACCTTGGCCTCCCAAAGTGCTGGGTTTACAGGCATGAGCCACCACGTCCAGCCAGGTCTCAGTCTTTTAGTGTACTTTACCAGTATTTCTCAATTTTTCCTCCCCTCTTATATGGGAGAGGATGGCTACAGTGAATTGAAGTATTTCCCCTCCTCTAGGTAAGTTACTATTTGATTACACTCCAGCAGGGTAGGCTGATGTTAAGTAGTTTCTCCTGGGACTGGGACTCATTAAGAAAAACAGAGTACTCTGGTGTATTTCACAATAGTTCCCTTTCCCCTTCCCTGCTGATACATGAGGGGGAATTTTCCTCTAATATTTGCTGTGAGAACCTGGTAGTTCTGAAGGACCTGTTCCACAGTTACCTTAGGTTCCATTCAGTTTTCACAAAAGTGTAGAGGCTCCTTTATGACTGAGTTTCCCCAAAGTTTTTAACTCTCATAGTTGTCTGCACTGAAATTCTAGCAATATGTCAATTACAGTTTAGGTTTGCCTACTCTGACAGTTTCCCACGCTTGTTACTGTTCAAGAGTCTTTGCTCTGGTAAGCTCCTTTTTCTCTCACTCATCCATTTTGAATCCCCATAATCTGTATGTTGGTCTGCTTAATGATGTTCCATGGATCTCTTAGGCTCTGTTCAATTTTCTTTCTCTCTCTTTTTTTTTTCTCAAGATAGAATTTAGCTCTTGTTGCCCAGGCTGGAGTACAAGGGTGTCATCTCATCTCACTGCATCCTCGATCTCCCAGGTTTGAGTGACTCTCTTGCCTTAGCCTTTCAAGAATCTGGGATTACAGGCACATGCCACCATGCCTGGCTAATTTTTGTATTTTGGGTAGAGATGGGTTTCACCATGTTAGCCAGACTGGTATCAAACTCCTGACCTCAGGTGATCCTCCCACCTCGGCCTCCCAAAGTGCTGGGATTACAGGTGTTAGCCACCAAGTTTTCTTGCATCTTAAATTTTGTTTCTGTTCCTCAGATTTGTGAATTTCAAGTGTTCTGTCTTTAGGTTTGCTGATTCTTTTTTCTGCCTGCTAAAATCTGCTTTTGAATCCCTCTAGTGCATTTTTTTCTTTCAGCGACTGTACTTGTCAGCTCGTTTCTTCATTATTTTTTTCAACTTTCTTTTTTAAAAGGATACATGTTTTTCAACCATGATTCACTAGAACTGCTGCAGGATGCTAATCACAACTTAGAACTCCTTTCTGAGTACACTGTCACCAGGAATATGTGTGGAGAGATTTACTAGTGTACAATATCAATCTTCACGCTAATAGGGGAAAAGTATTTTCTAGCCTGGAGTAAATATATTTGGAAGTGTTTTCATAGCTGTCCTCTGTAAATAATCTCAGGGTGGCCTGTTGCTGTCTAATGCTACAAAAAGGGAGGGCTGTTAATAGCGGCCACTTCCTCCTGCATACAGTGGAGAGAAAGCTGACTACAGATATTCCCATCATGGCCTTGAAAGATGATATTAAACTGAGAAGCCATTTTAACTGCTTGATTTATTCCTTTTTATGTTTTCTATACATTTATTGATATTTACCTTTGCTTACACATCATTTTCTTGACATTGTCAATATCTTCCTTTAGTTTTTTTGAGAATGTTTAAGACAGTTGTTTTAAAGCCTTTGTCTAGTAAGGTCATCATCTCTTCTTCCTTATGGATTTTTGTCAATTTATTGTTTTCATTTGAATGAATCATACTTTTTCTTTGCCTTGTCATTTTCTTTGTTGAACTGTGAATATTTGAATCTTATAATACGATAATTCTGGAAATCATCTTCTCTCCCTTCTCTAGGGTTTGCTTTATTTTATTTTATTTTATTTTATTTTATTTTATTTTATTTTTTAACTGTTATAAAGTGTTCTGTGTAAGACATAAGCCTGAGGTATAAACTTAAGGCCTTTCTCTTTTTCTCAGCCTGTCTTTTTCTCTGGGCAGGCACAGTGACTTTCTAAATTCCCCCATCTATGTAGCTGCTTCTGAATGTTCTAATCCTATAATTGCTGGCTCCCAAAAGAGAAGAAAAATGTAGGGGAAAACGTAGGTACTGTCCTTATAAATCCCTTGAAGACACTTCAGTCAGTGGGAGTTGCAACAATGGCAGCCTGTCTTTGACTCTGCACTTCTATAACCCAAAGCAGTAATCTACAAACAGAACCTGGATCCCCAAATTTGGATGATAAGGTCCTTAACTGCCCATTCTGGCTTCTACAAGCTGGCTAGAAACCCCAGTACATGCTAGCTGGAGCATTGGAGAATGGTTGGTTAGTAGCACACTGGAGTAAAAGTGACCCAAATTAACCACAATCTACCAGTCAAGGCTTTTCCAGTAAGCTGTAAGCCTTTGAATAGACTACAAAGTTCCAAAATAGTTATATCAGAAAGAGTCTGCCAGTTCAATTGTTGTCCAGGTGAAGAAACAGATTCCTGATATCTGCTACTCTGCCATCCTCTGCTCCCCTATAGACTTTTATAAGCTAAGTGTATTTGACGTTGGGTTAAAAAAACAGAAACTCTTCAAGATGATAGTACTGTTATTTTAAATTTCCCATGTTACTTTAATATTATCTATATAATACTAAGAATAATTTGATTCATATCTATAAAAAATTAAGTTTTATGTTTTTATTTCCTGAAATTTTTCTTTTAACCAATATTAGTTATAAAGCCATTTTTGGCAGCAAATGGAAATTATCTCCTCCCCAAAAGCAGTGCATGTGTTTATTACAGTTACAGAATTGAAAGATGAGTTACTAAAGATTACAATGGGAAATCTCTTTATACTAAAATGGAAAACTGGCAATCAATTTCTCTTTTTATGAATTAGATATTTCTTATTACATATATATACACACGTATGTGTGAGTAAATATTTAAAGGACCTCATAACATTTCTATGAGCTACGTAATATCCCTATAAAACTAAGTAGACATCATAAATCAGATTAATGACAAAACTGAGAATAAAATCCATGACAAATCATTCCTCCATGTATAACCACAGCAGTTGCTCTGTTATGTTTAATGAAATTTAGAGGGAAAAAAGAGTATTTGATCTTTTAAAAAAAAAACAAGTAGTTCCTGGCCAACATGGTGCAACCCCATCTCTACTAAAAATACAAAAATGAGCAGGGCATGGTGGTGCATGCCTGCAGCCTCAGCTACTCAGGAGGCTGAGGCAGAAGAATTGCTTGAACCTGGGAGGCAGAGGCTGCAGTGAGCCAGGATTATGCCACTGCACTCCAGCCTGGCGACAGAGTGAGACTCCGTCTCAAAAAAAAAAAAAAAAAAAAAACAAGTAGGAAATAAATTATAAATGTAGGGAGGTTAAACGCTACTGTTTTGTGGCAGTTAACCACTGGAACAAGATGTGATAAACCTTGTAAAATAACGAGGTAACACTGCTAGTAAATGCTAGTAAATTTAAAGTCAGGGATTTGATATTAAAGTCAGAACACTTGCTTTTTTGGTGTCAGCTAAGATGGAGAAGGTAACCATAGCTTCTCTCTCCTACTGATTGTTGATGGAGTACACAGTGATTACCCGATGACTTTGAATGTAAATAACAGGAGGCAGATTTGGGACTGAAGTCATAACCTGAATAACAGCCTTAATGGGGCTAGGCCTTGTTGTGGAGCTGCTATACCATAATGACAACAGTGTTAGCAACTGAAGCCCAGAGAGAAGACCTATCTCTTTGGCTAATGGAAACAAAAAAAAGGAACCCATATTGTCTAAAGAACTGAGGTAAGAGGAATCTGTTTCTCTCCTTTTTTCGTTTATATTGCTTCTTTGTCCCTTTGCAATTACATAGTGTACAACTGTGCACTGTGAAATTACGTAGTGTACAACTACATAATTGCAAAGAAAGTTAATACTGTGTAAGAAAACTCTTCTGGCCAGAATAACTAGGAATGGGGTCCGCTGGAAGCTGGAGAGTGGGGGGAAATTCTTGGAAAGAAGAGCGCTAAAGAAGGTGGATCCCCTAATTTTGTATATGAATTGACACAAGTTCCAGGGTCACCTCTCAGCTATGAATACGTGGGACAGTCTAAAGAAGTATAAGAAAAGCTTTTGAAACATAAACATAGTATATACTGCTGCCCAAGCCTCAAACTAACACCTAAATGGTTCATGTACTGGGCAGACACTAACAATGTAGCAAAGGCTGAGCCATTATCCACAGAAAGTGAGACAGAATTTATAATCTGAACCCAATCAGATCAATTGCTAAAACCAGTTAATTAAAATACCCCAGAGGATTTTAACAGGAGTTAAAAATATTTACTTATAATGTAGTATTCCAGATGTCCAGAATATAATCCAAAATTTCTCAACATAGAAAGAACAAGGAAAATTTGACCCGTTCTCATTGGAAATCAACTGATGTCAACCCCAAGGTGAGCCAGATGTTGAAATTGTCAGAATAATAATTTTAAGCAGTTATTATAACTATTCTCCATGACACAAAGGGCAATATTTTTGAAATAAATGTAAAAATACAAGTTCTTAACAGAAAAATGGAAACCATTAACAAAAAAACCAAGTGGAGAATTTAGAACTGAAAATATATCTCAAATAAAAACCACTAGGTATGCTCAAAGGCAGAACGAAGATGAAAGAGGGGAAAAGTTAGTTAATTTGAAGACAGATCATAGAAATAACCTAAAAATAATACAGAGATACAAAAATTTTAAATATTAACAGAGCCTCAGGGATTTGTGTGACATTACCAAAAGATGTGAAATTCATGTCATAGGAGTAGCAGAAAAAAGTAAATTTTCCAAATTTGGTTAAAGACAAATTTATAGAATCATAAAGCTCACTGAACCCAGAAGGATAATCTAAAAGAAAACTATACCCAGATACATCATAATCAAATTGCTGAAACCAAAGCTGAAGAAAAAATATCTTCAAAGCAGCCAGAGAAAATTGCCATTACACATAAAGAAATAGCAACTCAAATGACTGCTAATTTCTTTTCAGAAACCATGGAGCAAATGATAGTGGAATTAAGATTTTTTTTTTTAAATGCTGAAAAAAAAGAACAGTCAACCCAGATTTCTGTATCTAGTGAAATATTCTTCAGGAGTAATATGGAGATAAAGACATTTCCTAAGGAAGAAAAGCTAAGAAAATGTTTTGCCAGCAGACCTGCTCTAAAAACTCAGACTGAAACAAAACAACAATGATTATCATTTAAGAGTTACTATGAGTCAGTTGTTTTAAGTGCTTTAGATGGATTAATTCACTTTATCCAAGAAATTTGGTACTATTAACATCTTTATTACACAGATGAGAAACAAAAACAAAAACAAAAGGCATTAAATAGCTATTAACTGACTGTGCCATAGTAGAACACAAGCAATCTGGGTTCAGAGATGATGCTCTTAACCATTACTTCATAATATCTCCCAATTTAGTTATACTAAAAAATCTGGAGGATATTAAGTTGTCCAAATAGTAGGAAACCGTTTCAAACAGATATAATGATTTAAACATTTATTTTTATTTAATGCTGCTCTCTAGACATAAAAATAGGAAGGTAAGGCACCAACTTGATGCATTAATTTACCTGAGGAAAGCATGCTATAGAACTATGGTAAAACACTAATTACCCATAGTAACCATAACAACAAACATTTTCCAAGTACTTACTATGTGTCAGAATTTGTTTTAGGGGCTCAGGATGTAAAAAAGAATAAGATAAAGCTCCTGTCCTTAAAAATTTTCTAAAAACTAGGTAATACAGACAAGCAAATAATTAATTATAATATAGCATGACATGTTCCATAGCAGAAACATGTACAAAGCTAAAAGTGCATACAAAATAGAAAGGCTGTAGAACGGAAGCACCAATCTAATCATGGCTATTATAAAAATAATAATTTTAATAAAGTCTTTGAGAAGCACAAAAAAAGAACATTCAGGGAAATATCCCCTTTTCTGTAACTAATGTAAACTACTACGTCTTTTCCAAAATTTGTAAATATACTTTCAGTTAAATCAGCACTGCACAGACAGAAAAGCCAGAATGTGCTCTCATGCTGTTTATGTGTATTAATTTTCAAAGCCTTCAGATAAAGATGAAGGACTCATTCCAAAGTAATTAGAATCAGCTCCTGCTAATTAATGTTCCACTCACTCAGCAGTCCAGTGCTCAGTAATTAAGAGGATACAAAAAGAAGAAAAAAATTCAGAAAAACCTTTCAATATAACAGAATGTGGTATTTCTATACTTGATCAAGAAAGCTATATTCAATTTGAAGAATTACCTTAACAGTTGCAAAGAATAATTTCTCCATTTAAACTGTGGGATCCTTAAGGGGAGGACCATGTCTTGTTTTTCTTTCTATCCTTAGAATCCCTAACGCTTAATATGGGGCTTGGCAAAAAAGCATATTATTGTGTTTACTGAATTAAAATTTTATTACAAAAGAATTAGTAAGAGATGAAATTTAATTCTTTCTTGATATTATTGCTTGTATACCAGAAAGAGTTCTTTTATGTTTGAAAATTACTACTTAATTCTATAGGATAAAAGGGATCCCCTGACCTCATTTGTATTGGTAATATAAGTAATGGTTAAAAAAAGAACACTGTAAATGAATCAACTGGAGTTCCTTAAAGTCCAGCATGGACTGTTAACTTTAAAGTCTCTATCATGCTACTTTAATTCTTTATTTGCTTTTACTAAAATTAAATGTTATAGTACATATGCCAGCAAAGAGAATATAGTAACTAATGACCCATTCATAATCTCCTGTATCTGTGCTTCAAGTGGCTGCCACTGATGGGATATAAACTTTGTTTACATAACAGAAAGGACATTACAACTCATATTCCATACTAGTCAATGGATATATTTAATTTTATATTCATATTGCACACAGGATACATAAATGGCTATAAATCATGAAACTCTGAAACTATACAGTTGCTATGTATTTTTAGGTTGCTCTGAGATCAACTGTCTATTAATTAATGCTCATTAAATCAACAGATTCTGACTAAGTTGACACATCCATCTTTAACTTAAGTGATGTAATTGTACTCATTTAGGGGATCTAAATCTAAGAGTTGCTAAAATAGTAGCAAATAATTACCATTAAATCAAGGATGGATATTGACATCTGTGTCAACAAAGGCATAGTTTTAGGCAGACTAATTTCATCTAATAATAATATATTAATGTAATATAATTTAAATATACCCAGTTGCCAAGAGTTAAAAGATTATCAATATGAATTGAGCTTTTTTTTCCTCACACCAGCACATCAACGCGCCTATTTGTAAGTTGGAATATAAGCTCCTAACTTGTAAAAACAAGTTATTTTAATAAACTCTGCAGTTTAGTTTTATTAAATTAGTATTTACCTACAATTAATGGATATCAACTGATGATTATAAACAATAACAAAAAAACAATAACTTTACATAGTAATTAACTGGATTCTCTGGGTTAGAAGATTGACAACTTTACCAGTAGTAATATAACAGTCTCTGAAAAGTTTAACTTAACAAGCGAAAAAAAAAAAAAAAAAAGGGAAGTGGGAAAATTGTGGCTGACAGATTACCAAAACTCTTAACTCTGGAAAAAAGGGCACACTTAAGTGTTAAGACTAAAGTTTCTTAGGTTTATCAATATAGTGTACTGATTAGTGGTATGGAATTAACTTTCTTTGCAACATGTTGGTGACTTTCTTACCTAGAGAGCATGCCCAGAGGTGTAACATTAAGTGATCCCATCAGCATTGCCAGGGCCATCCCTGGTGCTTCCCGTTCTATTACTTCTTTTGTGGCCTGTAATTAAAGATTAAATAGCAGACTGAGTGAAATTAGCCAATAAAGAATGAAGTCAGAGTAGTAAAACCCACTTAAAAATGATTATAAACCAGGCTTTCAATAATCATATTTTAATTTCCGAAACATTTATCTTTTTGAGGCATTCAGACTCAATTCTCAAGGACCACTGAATAAAAGCTGAGGACCAAGAAAATAAAGAAAATTTTTATATAAGCAGTCCTTTCATATTTCTTATAGCTCAGAAGTATTTGATAGAAATCTCATCTCACTAGTAACCTAAATTCCAAAAATGAGGCCTCAGATTGCTATAACTTAGTAGATTTTTCACAGGGTAAGTAATCTGGGTATTTTCCCTTGTCTAATACTCTTGACATAATTAGTCTCTGAAACCCTGAGATCATCCATCTCTCTCCTAGCAGGATGCTTTTAAAAGGATCTCAAGAAGTCATCATGTCAACTTTCCCCATGTACTGGCTAGAGGAAAAATTTTACATTTACCATCTTCTGAAACTTTAATATAAATTAACTGTCTTTTTTTAATAAAAAGAAGTGAAGGGCTTCACCTTTATACTAGGAATTTTAGGATGGGGCATTCTTTTTTTTTTGAGACAAAGTTTTGCTCTTTTTGCCCAGGCTGGAGTGCAGTGGCTTGACCTCGGCTCACTGCAAACTCCGCCTCTAGGGTTCAAGCGATTCTCCTGCCTCAGCCTGCTGAGTAGCTGGGATTACAAGTGTGCACCACCAGGCCTGGGTAATTTTGTATTTTTAGTAGAGATGGGGCTTCACCATGTTGGCCAAGCTGGTCTGGAACTCCTGACCTCAGGTGATCTGCCAACCTTGGCATCCCAAAGTGCTAGGATTACAGGCGTGAGCCACCATGCCTGGAAGATAGGGTATTCTTAAGATAAGTATAGTTAAGCCTGGAATATACTAATGAGTGAGATAGGAAAATTTCATTTTCGAACGTTCAATCAAAATAGGTATATATCTTACTGTAAGATACATTTTAGGCTAAAAGTTGGGAGTGAAATACATGACTTAATCCATTTACAGTCCTCTGTTTCCAAAATTTAAGCATTACAATACTTGGGAGCAATATAAAAATGAAGTTTGCAAAAGGAAGTGTTACGGTAAATAAGTAGAAAGGCAAATAAAAAGTAAATTATGAAGGTAGAGAAAGGTTCATATTTCAGTATTTCTTTGAAAGTAGAATGATAGTCTTCAATAAGATTGTACCTCTGGGCGAAAGCAGTTAAAATGGATCAGGTATGTATTACATGCTAATTGATTTTATAAATAAAGTTTAGAATGCATATAAATTAGTTAATCCCTTCCAATTATAGAGAATACAGGATTACCAGAATTGATGCAATTTACTGGTACAGTGAATCCTAGCATAATGCAATATTTAACAATGGCAGACATTTTAAAGAAAAACAAACAAAAATATAATAATTCTGCTAGCATTATTTAATCTTTTTAAAAATTTTTTAATTTTTTTTTTTTGATGCGGAGTCTCTCTCTGATGCCCAGGCTGGAGTGCAGCGGCAGGATCTTGGCTCACTGCAACATCTACCTCCCGGGTTCAAGTGATTCTTCAGCCTCAGCCTCCTGAGTAGCTGGGATTACAGACATCCATCACTATGCCTGGCTAATTTTTGTATTTTTAGTAGAGATGGGGTTTCACCATGTTGGCCAGGCTGGTCTTGAACTCCTAACCTCAGGTGATTGCCTATCTTGGCCTCCCAAAGTACTGGAATTACAGGGGTGAGCCACTGTGCCCAGCCTAAAAATTTATAAATTAAAAAAAAATTTTTTCTTTAAGCTCTGGGATACATGCGCAGAATGTGTAGGTTTGTTACACAGGTATGCATGTGCAATGGGTCTGCTGCACCTATCAACCCGTCATCTAGGTTTTACGCCCTGCATGCATTAGGTATTTGTCCTAATGCTCTCCCTCTACTTCCCCCGGCCAACCCCCTGACAGGCTCCAGTATGTGTTGTTTTCCTCCCTGTGTCCATTGTTCAACTCCCACTTATGAGTGAGAACATGCAGTGCTTGATTATCTGTTCCTGTGTCAGTTGTTGAGAATGATGGCTTCTAGCTTCATCCATGTCATTATCCAGTCTTTATTACTTTTTTCCAAAGTTAATCTATCTGTTATGATTTTGAGACTTACTGAGAGGAAACACTACTTCTATGTTATAAATTGCTTTACTGAGGTTTACAACTTCCAGGGATATTAAAATTAGAGCCCTAAACATCAAGCAAGGGGATATCACTGATAACTATTAAATGAACTTCTTGGATAGAATTAATATTTATTTCATTACTTGCTTGAAAAGGTTATACAAGCAATGGTTGACATTTAATGAATTTGGGGCTTCACATATAGATGATACAGCCCAAAGTACAGTAGCACATGTTATTTAGGGACATGAAGGGAAATATCAACAGATAGCTGAGAGGGAGTATTTCCCTTAAAATTGATACTTCAAAGCACAACATTTATCCATTTAAATAACAAATATTTATTAAGCATCTACTATATACTAGGTAGTATCTTGAGGTATTGATGTTGCAGTAGTGAATAAAACAAACCTCAGAGAGTGTGTAAGCTCACTGTCACCCAGTACATGAAAAACTCAATTGACAAATGATACATGAGAATTGCCTAAAAGAGATGTGGTTCATTAATTTTTCTAAATCCCCAAAACACACCATTGGATTTGGCCAGATCACTGGAGAGGATCTATTCTGAATGCCTCATTTCACTTTTTATAGAATTGTTTTATTGGGCTTTGCTTTTGTGGTGTGAAATTATATTCAATAAAATGGCCCAAACTCTTATTTACATTGGGAAGTATCTGAATTGTTCACCACATTACATTGTGATCTTTAGGAGGACCTAGAGGAGAAATTTCCTCTCAAGTATCATAACTAGGAATGGGTACTCTTCTATGTTACCAGTTGTTTTTAAATTACAATGCTTGTGAATCAAGTTATCCTTGAGAACAGAGACAAATCTGTGGATACTTTTCAGTAAGCTTACTTAACACAACTTTAGTTTCATCTGATTCTTCTCTGTCTTATTCTTCACATTTATCTTTTTAAAAATTCTGCTGTATTTATGTATTTGGGTAAGCCATCTAAAATATTTTTCAGAGTATAAATAAATATACAGATGGATGGATCAAATTAGGTACAGTTGCTCTCCAAATTGCTGGTTCCAGATCTGTGGATTCAACCAACTGAGGGTCGAAAATACAGTATTTAGGGGTTCTGCAGGGCCGACTGTATTCTTACAAAGTTCTTCATCTTTCTCTAAACATAATTCAGGCAGGACAGTTAATTCTTTCTGATGATATTCTAAATAATTTGGGATACAGACCAAACCTTATATATTTTAGAACATAAAAGAAAAAATATATCATGATAATGCCACTGAAATGCACTAGTGCTGATGGCAGTGAGTTGGTTGGGGCAGGCGGATGTTAGACTCTCTGTACTAGATACAAACTGATATTTTCAATAGGGTATTCCTAAATAATGCACAAATACAGTCTTTCTCACATCTATAGCAAACATTTTCATAAAACATTAGAACCTTTCTATTTCCCTTTTATTTTCTCTTCCTGTTAAGCTGCTTGGTATAGTAAAAGATCATCATTTACGAAGTCAGACAATGCCACTATGCAGTTAAGGTCAATAACAATAGGAGTTGGATCTATTTCAGCATCTAGTACAGAGCCTAACATATAGTGTATGCTCAACAAATATTTGTTGAATAAAGAAGTGAAGAAATAAATGAACCAATCTAGATTTGAAACTTGGCTTTACTACGTAGATGCTCTGTGAATTAGAAGAAAACATTTAACCTCTCTAAGTTTCCAGAGTACTTATGAATATAATGGAGGTAATAATAAAATATACCTAGACCTGATAAGAGGGCTATGAGAACTAATGATAAATCACTTAGCATTGAGTAGGTATTCAGTACATGTTAGTTCTTTCTATGTTTCTACTTTCCAATTCTTATATCCTTGCAGTTCTGCACATATCAGAGAACAGGAATAATACAAAAATCCAGAAACTACCTGAAAACAGTAGTAGTGAACCAAAGACTAAGAAAAAGAGAATGGAGAGCAAGAACCCAGATGCAAGAACATTGGCAAATGCCAGGTAGCAAGTAGAATACTGAAATTAGGGATCTAAATTAGGGAGCAGGCAGCTGAATGAGGTGGGGACTGGAAGATGGACAAGAGAGCAAGAGCTGAGTACAAAGATCTGTAAACCATAAATGGGGAGATACAATTAGAAAACAAAGAATAAGAGAATAAAACTTAATTACAAATATAACAAGAGAAAGATATCTGTTTATTAGAAAATCTAAACAGACGAATGGTTTTAAGAATGTAGCTTTATCACTTTCAATTACATATACTAGTATAATGCAGACAAATAAAGGTTATCTGTATCGCTTAATGATTAGATAACAAGTATTCATTATCAACAGACTATTCACTATCAATGGCAAAAATATGCCATTAAAAAAAAAGCTTGAAACCATTTTTTTCCTCAACTAGCTTAAAGTTCGGTTTCCTTCTTTCTTATACATTACTAACTTGGTTATCAAATTCTTTTATACCTTAAAAGATGGTAGAAATTTATAGTCTTACTTCAGCTATCAGTGTTTCTAAACTAGGTCTAAAATATTAAAGTTTAATTGGATTTATCTATTCTTTTTAAACAAGATATTTAACTTTAACATCTAAATATTTGTCCACTATGAAAGTTGCAACCTCCTGTGAAAAATATCACATAATTGTGATCGTTTCCTTTTTTCTTGATACTTTGAGGTTAACACTAAAGTCAGAAAGACCCTTCAAAGACTGCTAAGTTGTAAAAACAGTGTTATAAACAATGGTTAAATAATTCAGGTATCTTCTTGATGAAATTTTTCATATTTTAACTTCACAGGAAAAATGACCTTAAACAAAGATATTGCTAACAGGCAATGATGTTTAGAAGCATACAAAACATATGGCTGGGCATGGTGGCTCATGTCTATAATTCCAGCACTTTGGGACGCTGAGGTAGATGGATAACTTGAGGTCAGGAGTTTGAGACCAGCCTGGCCAATAGGGTG
Organism: Cacajao melanocephalus; assembly: GCA_963573385.1. Lineage (NCBI taxonomy): Eukaryota > Metazoa > Chordata > Mammalia > Primates > Pitheciidae > Cacajao > Cacajao melanocephalus. The sequence continues at coordinate 47,558 of CAUYLG010031788.1, read as the reverse complement.
AAACCCCATTTCTACTAAAAAATACAAAAATTAGCCAGGTGTGGTGGCATGTGCCTGTAGTTCCAGGTACTTAGGAGCCTAAGGCAGGAGAATTCCTTGAACCCTGGGGGCAGAGGCTGCAGTGAGCCGAAGACGTGCCACTGCACTCCAGCCTGGGCAACAGAGCGAGACTCTGTCTTAAAAAAAAAATGTATAGAACATATAATAGATACGTCTAAATGTGCAGAACATATAATACAAAAAATGTACAGAACTATATAATACAAAAAATATATAGAACATGTAACAGAAACATCTAAATATACTTTGTGAAAGATCACTTAGTCTAGTGATTTCACTTATTTTTATAGAAATGCTTTTATTAACACAGCAGAAGAACTTATATATTAATACTCACGTGCTTGCAACCTGAGTAGGTAGATTTAATAAAATTTTCTACTCGCAATTACTGCAGTGTCCTTTGCTAATTAAATAATGTTAAATAACAAAGACTGTCTTTGAAATACCAGCTAATGACCACTTTTAAAAATAACTTTGGGCCGGGCGTGGTGACTCATGCCTGTAATCCCAGCACTTTGGGAGGCCAAGGTGAGCGGATCACAAGGTCAGGAGTTGGAGACCAGCCTGACCAACATGGTGAAACCTCATCTCTACTAAAAAAACAGAAGATAGCCGGGCTTAGTGGCGCGCGCCTGTAATCCCAGCTACTCAGGAGGCTGAAGCAGAAAATCGCTTAAATCCGGGAATCAGAGGTTGCAGTGAGCCGAGATCGCGCCACTGCAGTCCAGCTTGGGTGACAGAGTGAGACTCCATGTCAAAAACAAAACAAAACAAAACAAAACAAAAAACTTTATCAAGATGAGATGTAGTTAGAGCAGTGATTCTCAAACTTTAGTGTGCATCAGAATCTTCTAGAGACTTTGCTAAAATACAAATTGCTGGGACCCCTTCCAGAGATCGTAATTCAGAATGTCTAGGTGCCTTAAACCTTACAGTTCTAACAAGTTTCCAGGTAAAAATTTACATTTCTAACAAGTTTCCAGATGATGCTTGTGATACTGGTAAGAAGACCACACTTTGAAAAACATACTGCTGTTGGAAGGAATGATGGAGATTAATGACAATATGTACCATTTGGTCTTATCTTTATAATCACTTTATGTTCAACTTTGTAGATTGACATAAATGTGAGAATCCTTCATTAGAACAGAATATAGATTTAGTGAGGAGATAAATTAGGTAAAAATAGGCAGTTTAATGCCAGCCAGTTACATTTTCCTGACTTCTGCTTATTAAAAGACAAACACATTAATTTCATTTTACGTTTTAAAAAAGGGTTATAATAAACTAACAATTCTGAGACTGCTCCTATAAGTATTCTATGGTACAAAGTAGGTATTTTAAAAATATTTTTCTTGGGACATCACATAGTAGATAAAGTTTACATCCCTGACAAATGCCCAAAGATGTTCAAAAGGAGCACCTGTTATAAATCTACTCTTTCCTCATTCATGAAACAGAGCAGAATGGAAGTAAGAGTTACATTATAAGAGCAGTCTTGAATTCAGTGTAATTAATTAAAATCATTCATTTGCAGATTTTATTTTCATTTTAGTTACAAACAACTTTCAACCAATTATAACCATATCAACTTGTCATAATAATACAACTAAATGGTCAAAGATTCACTGCTACAAAGACAGAGAATATGCAATCAGGAAATCAAGGTAATTTGTAAAATGTATCTCACTTTTACTTGGGAGATATTATCTTATTGTTAATGAATATCTCTTCTTGGGGTTTTAATCTTCTTAAATATTTACATTTTCTTCCATTCCTAGGAGAAGCAGATAACTCTTCACGTGAAGAGAAGATGCTGTTTTTTTTCTGTTTTCAGTTCAAGTTGTATGATATTTAAATAAGATCTGGTTGTGATGAAAGGTCAAAGGAGACAGTATACCATGGTAGGGAGGACACAAGAAGAAAAGAGTACAGATTTAAATACTGCAGGCATTTCATCTTCCATTCCAGTAAATGAACATATACTTGGCAGTGAGCATGAAATGATGTCTGAGTTGGTAGTTTTCACAGTTCATCTCAGTTCCAATGGTTAATGAATTGTTGTGCCAGGTAAGGTTCTAGTATTTAAAGGTAATTGTTCCTCTTTATAAAGCATGCCAACCAATTTACCTGGTTCAACCAAAGAATTTATTTCAATGCTAGGGTAAAAACTGGTTATTGGGCTTACTGAGATTAATATGTCTTTGTATAATACATGGTGGCTGTTTAAAAGATTTTCAAGCTTTTTTCACTTTATGAAAAATCTCACTGTATTTGCTAACATTTAGATCCCAACCCTTGTTCAAGAACCAACTCAAGTACACAGCAGTGAATACTCCTTAGCGTCACAACTTTTCTCTTTATGCATTATTTTTCAATAATTTTTATCTAAACATTAATTTGATAATTATTAAACCATAAAACTTGGGAACTCAGGTGAACACATCACTTTTTATAAGAGATTTTCATGAGAATACTTAGCTTCATATTCCACTTATATAAACAGTACTACTTTATATCTCATACCAGGAAAAGATGAAAGAATACTGATATTTCTATGGATTGTTAGCATTTTTATATATGGAATACATATGTATTCATATTTGGTATTACGTAAAAACAACAGAGTTGTCCATAATGGTAGAATGTTAGCCATGTATGTCTTTCAACCTATGTTAAAAAAAAAGTTACTCATTCCTGTTCTTCAAAAGTTGATATGTAGATATAGGGAAGAAAGTTCAGGAAATCTAATACAAAACATGTTGACTATAGTTAATATTATTACATTGTATACTTAAAATCTACCAAGAAAGTAGGTCTCAAATGTTCTCACCATACACTCCCAGAAAAGATAATTATGAGAGTTGATGGATATGTTAATTAGCTTGAAGTGGTAATCATTTTACAATGTATACATACATCAAAACAATCAAAACATCATATTGCATACTCTATACACAATTTTTCTTTGTCAATTTTACTTCTACAAAGCTGGGAAAAATATGAGGCTGAAAGATAATCCATTTTGAAACTGTACTAAAAGGCTGCTGTCTAATCAGTGAACCGTTTAATGACATAATCTACCTTCAATGCTCTAGACCCATTGGGGTTTTGTTTTGTTAATTGGTTAGTAGTGTTTAATATAAACAAAAATGTAATGGCTGCCCTAAAAAAAAACATTGGATTTCCACTATATTAATGATCACATAATTAGTCGGTTTACTTAAAGCAGTGCAAGTTTTTGTTTTGCTTTCTTTATTAAGGAGACAAGGTCTTAGTCTGTCACTCAGACTGGAGCGGAGTGGAGCATTCACAGCCTACTGCAACCTCAAACTCCTGGGCTCAAGTGATCCTCCTACCTCAGCCTCCTAAGAGGTTAAGACTACAGGCATGCGCACCACATCTGGCTAATTTAAAAAAAATGTTGTAGAGATGGGTATCACTATGTTGCGCAGTCTCATCTGGATCTTCCTACCTTGTTCTCCCAAAGCAGGATTATAGGCCACTATAATATGAGCCACTGTGCCACCCAGTGCAAGTTTTTAATGTTTACTTAATAACATGACTTTGGGATGTGCTTAAACATCTTAACAGAATTTAAAAGAAACAAGGTCCTACTTTAGGCTTATAAGTACTATTTGCAAATGGCTCACTGTAAATTTATTTTAAAAGTCTAAAAGATTGTTCTTTGGCCTTGAAAAGTGATAATTCTCATTGCTGGCCTTTTAAAGAAAGCATCTACATTTGAAACATGTTAATTATCATGTCTACAGTTCCCTTTCTTCTAAACTGAATTCTCACCAAAATAGACACATGTGATAAAGTAAGGAACAGGACATAGATGAGGTAAAGGCAGTAGAGTAAGCAAAATAACTGCTTGGAAGGGAGAAAAAACAAAAACAGTCCCTTTTTAATTATTATTGTCAGGTGTTACATTTTGTCATCTCATACAAATCTCAGTAGTATAAAAATAGGGGCCAACTGGGAAAGAGGAAAACCAGTACAGTACATCCTCAAAGCAAATAAAAATCAGCATTTCTACTGGCTTGAGATAAGCCTGAGTAGAAATTCCAATAGTGAGATGAGAGAAAATTATGTATACACACATACCTGGAGGCCACGGCAAACTGTAGTTTGAATTAAATAACTTGCTCTTTATATGCTTCCTCATCTAAAGATTGATTTTAATGTTACTAATTTCTCACTTTGTGATCATGCTTTTAATTCTTCATTTTTGTAGCCCAGAGTCCCTTATTACTCACATATTATATGAATATCAGCTTTTGTTCTTATGCCTCTAGAAATTTATCTTTTAGTTTACCTTTTGTAAAAAGGGACTAATAATCTTTATTATACCGCTTATAAATCTAAAGTATTATGCTATAAAGCATTTTTGGTTAACTAAAAAGAATATTACAATTTTTATAATGTTAGTATAACATCATACAACACATAAACTTATGCACAAAAATGTTCTTATTTCTCTTTTTCACTCCATTGGGAAGCTAAACATGAATATTGCTATTTAGCCACATAATTCAATAATAAAATACATCAGAAGTTTTTATTTATGGTGTCTTTCTTAAAAAACATCTATAGACTGGGTTTATAAGGGGTTTAATAATTTTTAAAAAAACCTATAGACATTCTCTATTTAAATAGTTTAACATATTCCTGAATTATATAATACAGAAGAAACATAATTTATTATTATTTTTTGTAAGTGAAGAAATAGACATACCAATAACTTATTTGACTAATCCAAAGACACAGGTTAAATCAACAGAATATTACAAAAGGTAACTCAAGCCTATGGACTTATTAAATTAATCTAATATTATGTGCTTTTTAGCTCATGAGGTACTACATCCTATTTAGACATAGGAAAGATCTTTGTGCTCTGCTTAAATGTGAGAGAATATATAAAAATGCTTAGTATCATCCCTAACACAGCTCAACAAATGTTGAGTACTCTAATTGTACTAAAACATAAATCCAAAATCATTCATGTTGTAGAGGTTGGTGTTGTGAACTGTAGTTACAGCAATTATGAAAACTGAATAGTTCTATCAGAAACACTATATAATAGAAGCTATGACTATGTCTGCTATGATTATGTCTGTTTATGAATGCATATAAATATTTATGAGAATATTTCTGAAGGAAGGAAACATGCCAGCAATGACTTTGAAAACTTAACCAAGATTTCACAAGAAGTAGCAGACTTTTGGAGATATCAATTATCATGAATACAGCCTGGGACATTACCATAAAACTTCTGAACAGGCAGACTGGGAAAAAAATGTGGGAAGCTTGAAAATATCTTGTAAAGATAAAAAGAACTAACAACACCTCCTGGATTTCAGCTTTCACCTTAAGTCTAATGGAAAACAACAATGTAATTAAGCAGGTGTCCATAACTGCTTGTGGTAAATATTGTGCAAATTAGTAAGCCAAATAAGTTTGTATCAATTTTTAAAATTTCCTTAACAAACAATACACTAAAAATTATAGCTGTATAAACAACAGCAGCCTATTGTTTTTTTCTTGTCAGGATGGGTACAAGGCAGTGTTAAACGTGGGAATGCAAAGAGGCAACACTCTACATACCTCGACTCAATGTTGTTGTGCTGATACTAAAGAAAGAGGTCTTATAATTATCATTTTAAATCAGCCACCATTATACCTCATAGCAGAAAAACATAGTTTTTAAGAATGTTTACAGGAATAGATTTTAAAAACAGTGAACTACAACCAGAGAGAAACATTAAAAAAAAGAATGAATTATTCATTAAATAAAATTGATATGATATTGAGAGAGAAATATCTTAACAGGGGAGTTAAAAATAATCAAAAGCCTACTTTTTAAAAACTGTTCTAAAAAGAAGTACAACAAATCCCAGCACTTTGTGAGGCTGAAGCAGGAGGATCGTTTGAGTCCAGGAGTTCAAGAACAGGCTAAACAAAATATTGAGACCTTGTCTCTACCAAAAAAAAAAAAAAAAAAAAAATTTGCTACTGTAAAAAGTTAAAACTGCAGGAGTGCAAAAAAAAAAAAAAAACCTAAAAATAAGAATATTCTTTACTTAGGCTCTATATACACTCTAATTTTGAAGCTTAAAAATATTGTGTGTATACATTTGCATTTTTTTTTGTATAGAATTTTGGCTCTTTCAAACCATCCAGGCTACAGTGCTTAGAATGAGGCAGTTTACCATCCAACTAAGGCCTATCTAGCTTTGCTTTCAGATTTTATACTGGTAAGTCAAAATAGAGTCCATTCTTGAAGTTAAAAAAATTACACTTACAAAAATTGAGATAAGGTATGTGTGTATGTTATGTATGTATACATACACATACACCTGAGGATTGGGATTTTCAAGTTTGGACAATAGGCAACTGAAAAGTGACTTTATTAGGGCAGCTGGTGGGAGTCGGGTAGAAGAAACTGGTTGTATCTACTGGCACCAACCACATTTCATTACCTAGTCAGATGGGTGGAAATGACTACCCCTACTAACACACACATATATGTAAACACACTCACTACTGAGACTGCTCATTTATAGCATTTTCTCCTTTGATGCTACCTTGATGTTCATTTTAACCCAATGTTATGCTCTTAAAGTTATACACTTAAGAGTGTCTCAGGTTATAAAAGAGGCAAACCAAATTTAAGAATTAATAAAGAATGTTAAAAAATTTAGGCTTACAAAATAAACATAAAGATTTTGTAAGCAGACAATACTGTTTTATATTGAGATGATTATGAATAGACTAAACTCAGATCCTCTCTTTCATTTCTTTTCACATAATAAAAATTAAGTATCCAAGGGAAGAGGGCATCCATTGCAGAAACAATACGTGGGGCAGATGGAAACTAACATTTTACTTAACGCTGTAATAAGGACAGGCTTCTATACCTAATCAGGTTTGCCGCTAAGGATAGAAAACAAAGAAATGCTTCATATCTCTATGAAGAGTATGTTATGTCCTGATCTCTCAGTTTTCTTTCCTGTTTTTATTTTTTATTAATATTAACACAAGTTACCTAGAGACTATCAGACTTTTTTGTAATTTTCTTGGAATAATTTACTTTAAACATTTTGAAAAATTTTAAATTTTCCTGGGTATAGTAGGAGCATAAATTTGGAGGTACATGAGATACTTTGACAAAGGCATGCAATGCATAATAATCACATCATGGAATATGGAGTATCTATGCCTTAAAAAAAGCATTTATCCTTTGTGTTACAAGCAATTCAATTATACTTTTTGTTATTTAAAAATATATAATTAAATTATTATTGACTACAATCACCCTGTTGTACTATGAAATACCAGGTTTTATTAATTTTTTTCTAACTACTTTTGTTTTGTTTTGTTTTCTTTGGGATGGAGTCTTACTCTGTTGCCCAGGCTGGAGTGGAGCAGTGACGTGATCTCGGCTCACTGAAGCCTCTGCCTCCCGGGTTCAAGTGATTCCCCTGCCTCAGCCTCCCAAGTAGCTGGGACTACAGGCACAGGTGCCATGCCCGGCTAATTTTTTGTATTTTAGTAGAGACAGGGTTTCACCATGCTGGCCAGGATGGTCTCGATCTCTTGACCTCATGATCCGCCTACCTCGGCCTCCCAAAGTGCTGGGATTACAGGCGTAAGCCACCGAGCCCAGGCCTAACTACTTTTTATATTTAGTCCCCTTACTCCACGACTACCATCCTCAGCCACTGGTAATCATCTTTCTACTATATTTCTCCATGAGTTCAGCTGTTTTCATTTTTAGCTCACACGAATGAGTAAGAACATGGGAATTTCGTCTTTCTGTGCCTGGCTTCACAAACAATGACCTCCAGTTCCATCCATGTTCTTGGAAATAACAAATTCTCATTCTTTTTTATAGCCAAATAGAACCCCATTGCGTAGACGTATCACATTTTCTTTATCCATTCATCTGCTGATAGACACTTAGGTTGATTCCAAATCTTGGCTACTGTGAACAGTGGTGCAAGACAAGAGAGTGCATATATCCCTTGGAAATACTGACTTCCACTCTTATTTATTTATGTATATATATATATTAAAATTGCATTTTAGGTTTTGAGGTACATGTGAAGAACATGCAAGATTGTTGCATAGGTACATACACGGCAATGTGGTCTGCTGCCTTCCTCCCCATCACCTATATCTGGCATTTCTCCCCATGTTATCCCTCCCCAACACCCCACCCCCCACAGAGCCCAGTGTGTGATGCTCCCCTCCCTGTGTCCATATGTTCTCATTGTTCAACACCTGCCTATGAGTGAGAACATGCGGTGTTTGATTTTCTGTTCTTGTGTCAGTTTTCTGAGAATGATGGTTTCCAGGTTCATCCATGTCCCTACAAAGGACATGAACTCATTGTTTTTTATGGCTGCACAGTATTCCATGGTGTATATGTGCCACATTTTCCCTATCCAGTCTGTCATCGATGGGCATTTGGGTTGGTTCCAAGTCTTTGCTATTGTAAACAGTGTTGCAATGAATATTTGTGTGCATTTTATTTATTTATTTATTTTGAGATGGAGTCTCGCTCTGTTGCCCATGTTGGAGTGCTGTGGCCCAATCTCAGCTCACTGCAGCCTCCACCTCCTGGGTAACAGTGAGTCTCCTGCCTCAGCCTCCCAAGTAGCTGGGATTACAGGTGTGCGCCACTATGCCTGGTTAATTTTTATATTTTTAGTAGAGACAGGGCTTCACCATGTTGGCCAGGATGGTCTTGAACTCCTGACCTCAGGTAATCCACCAGCCTTGGCCTCCCAAAGTGCTGGGATTACAGGCTTGAGCCACCACATCTGGCCCTGATTTCCATTCTTTTGGGCACATACCCAGCAGTAGGATTGCTGGATCATATGGTACCTCCATTTTTAGTTTTCTGAGAAACCTCCAAACTGTTCTCCATGGTGGTTTACTAACTTAACATTCCTACCAACAGTGTGTGAGGGTTCCTTTTTCTCTAATCCTTACTGGCATTTGTTAATGCCCTGTCTTTTGGATAACACTCATTTTAACTGGGGTGAAATGATATCTCATTGTAGTTTTGATTTCCTGTTCTCTGATCATCAATGATGCTGAGTATCTTTTCATAGTCTTGTTTGCCCTTTGTATGTCTTCTTTGGAGAAATGTCTGAGATCTTTTGCCCATTTTAAACTGGATTACTAGATCTTTTTCCTATAGAGTTGTTTGAGCTTCTTCTATATTCTGGTTATTAATCCCTTGTCAGATGGGTAGTTTGCAAATATTTTCTGCTATTCTGTGAGTTGTCTCTTCACTTTGTTGATGTTCCTTGGCTGTGCAGAATCTTTTAAATTTGTAATCCCATTTGTCCATTTTTGCTTTGGTTGCTTGTGCTTATGAGATATTACTCAAGAAATTTTTGCACAGACCAATGTCCTGGAGAGTTTCCTCAATGTTATCACTGTAATGGTTTCATAGGTTTGAGGTCCTAGATTAAAGTTTTTAATCCACTGTGATTTGATTTTTGTATGGCAAGAGATAGGGGTCTAGTTTCATTCTTCTACATATAAATATCCAGTTTTCCCAGCATCATTTATTAAAGAGACCGTCTTTTCCTGAGTGCATGTTCTTGACACCTTTGTCAAAAGCGAGTTCACTGTAGGTGTACAGATTTATTTCCAGGTTCTCTATTCTGTTCCTTTGGTCTATGTGTCTGTTTTTATGCCAGTACCATGCTGTATTAGCTACTATAGCTCTGTAATACACTTTGAAGTCAGGTGGTGTGATTACTCCAGTTTTGTTCTTTTTGCTTAGGATAGCTTTGGTTATTCTGGGTCTTTTGTGGTTCCAGATAAATTTTATTATTTTTTTTTCTATTTCTGTGAAGAATATTATTGGTGTTTTGATAGGGATTACATTGAATCTGTAGATTCCTTTGGGTAGTATAGACATTTTAACAATATTGATTTTTCCAACCCATGAACATGGAATAACTTTCCATTTTTTGGTGTCCTCTTCAGTTTCTTTCATCAGCTTTACAGTTTTCATTATAGAGATCTTTTACTTCTTTAAGTTAATTCCTGGGTATGTAATTTTCTCTGTGGCTATTGTAAATGAGACTACTTTTTTCTTTCTTTTTCAGATTGTTCACTGTTGGCATGTAGAAATGCTACTGAATTTTGTATGTAGATTTTGTATCCTGCTACTTTACTGAATTTGCTTATCAATTCTAATAGTTTTTTTTTTTGGTGAAGTCTTTAGTTTTTTGCCAGATACAACATCATATCATCTGCAAACAAGAATAATTTGACTTCTTCCTTTCCAGTGTGGATGCCCTTTAAATCATTCTCTTGTCTGACTGCTCTAGCTAGGATTTCTAGTAGTATATTGAATAACAGTGGTGACAGTGGGCATCTTTGCCATGTTGCAGATCTTAGAGGAAATGCTTTCAGTTTTTCCCCATTCAGTACGATAGCAGATGTGGGTCTGCTGCATATAGCTTTTATTATGTTGAGGGATGTTCCTTCTGTACCCAGTTTTTTGAGGGATTTTTTTTTTTTATCATGCAGAGAGTCTGAATTTTAGCAAATGCTCTTTCCGCATCAAGTAAAATGATCATATGATTTTTGTCCTTTATTCTGTTGATATGACGCATCATGTATGTGGAACCATCCTTGCACGCTTGCCATAAATCCCTTTTGGTTATGAGAATGATCATCTTAATGTATTGCTGAATTTGGTTTGCTAGTATTTGTTGAGGATTTTTCCATCACTAATCATTAGAGATATTGGCCTGTAATTTTCTTTTTCTTTTCTTTTCTTTTCTTGTTTTTTTTTTTTGTTTTTGTTTTTTTTGTTTTGTTTTGTTTTTATGTTTCTTTGCTTGGTTTTGGTATCAGGGTAACACTGGTCTCACAGAAAAAGTTAGGATGTATTTCCTCTTTATTTCAGAATAGTCTGAGTAAGATTGGTATTAGTTCTTCTTTAAATGTTTTATAGAATTAGCAGGGAATTGGGTATCAGGCTTTTCTTTATTGGGATACTTTTTTTTACAACTTCAATGTCGATGCTTGTTATTGGTCTGTTCAGGTTTTGGATTTCTTTGCGGTTCAAACTTGATAGGTTGTATGTGTCTAGGAACTTATCCATTTCTTCTAGGGTTTCTAACTTTTTGTTATATAGTTAGTTGCTCCTGGTACCCACTAATGATCCTTTGACTTTATGCAGTATCAATTGTAATGACTTCTTTTTCATTTTTGATTTTATTTATTTGCATCTTCTCTCCTTTTTCTCATTCTGGCTAAAGGTTTGTCAATCTTGTTTAACTTTTCAAAAAACAAGCTTTCCATTTTGTTGATCTTTTTTATTTTCTTGGTTTCAAATTCATGTATCTCTGTTCTGATTTTTATTCTTTCTTTTCCTCTACTACTTTTGGGTTTTGTTTGCTACTGCTTTTCTAGTTCTCTAAGATACATCATTAGGTTCTCTATTTGAATTTTTCCTTTTCTGATGTAGGTACTTACAGCTATAAAATTTCCTCAGTACTGCTTTTGCTGTGTCCCATATATTTTGGTATGTTTTGTTTCCATTGTCATTTGTTTCAAGAAAAATTTCAGTTTCCTTCTTAATTCCTTCATTGACTCATTGATCATTCAGGAGCATATTGTTTGACTTCCATTTGTTTGTAGTTTCCAACATTCCTCATTATTGATTTCTATTTTTATTCCATTGTGGTCAGAAAAGATGCCTGATATCATTTCAATTTATTTTGAATGTTTTGAGACTTGCTTTGTGACCTAACATATGATCTATCTTTTAGAACTATCACTGTTTTGAGGAGAATAATGTGTATTCTGCCACCATTGGATAAAATGTTATGTAAATATCTATTAGGTCCATTTGTTCTACACTACAGATTGTCTGATGTTTCCTTGTCGACTTTCTGTCTGCATGATCTGCCTAATGCTGAAAGTAGGATGTTGAAGTCTCCAGCTATTATTGCATTGGAATCTATCTCTCTCTTGGGCTCTAATAATATTTTCTTAATATATCTGTGTGCTCCAGCATTGGATCCATTGCTGAATTCACCCTTTATTATTATAGAATGACTTTGTCTCATCTTACAGTTTTTGTTTAGAAAACTCCTGCTATTCCTGCTCTTTTTTGGTTTCTACTGGCATGGAATATCTTTTTCCATCCCTTTATTTTCAGTCTATGTTTGTGTTCACAGGTGAACTGTATTTCTCTTAGGCAACAGTTGACCGAGTCTTGTTTTTTCATCCATTCAGCCACTCTCTCTTTTGATTTGAGAGTTTAGTCCATGTAAAATTCAATGTTTTTATTTATTTATTTATTTATTTATTTATTTATTTATATGTTTTAGACGGAGTCTTGCTCTGTTGCCAGGCTGGAGTACAGTGGCGCGATCTCAGCTCACTGCAACCTCCACTTTCCGGGTTCAAGCAATTCCTCTGCCTCAGCCTTCCGATTAGCTGGGACTACAGGTGAGAGCCATCACGCCCAGCTAATTTTGTATATTTTTAGTTGAGATGGGGTTTCACCATGTTGGCCAGGATGTTCTCAATCTCTTGACCTCATGATCTGCCTGCCTTGGCCTCCTAAACTGCTGGGATTACGTGAGCCACCATGCCTGGCCAAGTCAATGTTATTATTGATAAGTAAGGGCTTACACCTGCCATTTTGTTATCTAATTGTTTTGTGGTCTTCTCTTCCTGCTTTTTTCCTTCCTGTATTCCTTTTCGTAGAAGTGATTTTCTCTGGTGGTATGTTTTAATTTTTTTGGTTTATATATTTTTTGTAGTACTGTAGGCTTTTTTGATTGGAAGTTACCATGAGGCTTGCAAATACTGTCTTATAACACATCATTTTAAACTGATGACAAAACCAAATGCATACAGAAACAAAGAAATAAGCAATAAGAAAACGAATAAAAACGCTACACTTTAACTGTGTCCCCCTGCTTTTTAACTTTTTGTTATGTCTCTTTATGTCTTTAAAAGTTGTTGCAATTATTGTCTTTGATTGGTTTATTGCTTAGTCTTTCTGCTTGACATAAGAGTAGTTTACACACCACAATTACAGTCTTATAATATTGTATGTTTTCCTGTGTGCTCACTATTACCAGAGCGTTGCACCTTCAGATGATTTCTTGTTGCTCAACAGCGTCCTTTTCTTTTAGACTGAAGAACTCCCTTTATTATTTTCTGTAGGATAGATATGGTGTTGATGAAATCTCTTAAGCTTTTGTTTGTCTGAGAGTCTTTATTTCTCCTTCATGCTTAAAGGATATTTTCACCAGATACGCTATTCTAGAGTAAAAGTTTTTTTCCTTCAGTACTTTAAATATGTCATGCCAGTCTCTTACGGCCTGTAAGTTTTCCACTGAAGCCTCTGTTGCCAGATGTAGTAGAGCTCCCTTATGTCATTTGCTTCTTTTCTCTTGGTGCTTTTAGGAGTCTTTAGCTTTGACTACAGGAGTCTGATTATTTATTTGCCTTGAGGTAGTCTTTTTGAGTTAAATCTGCTTAGTGTTATCTAGGACCTTCTTGCACAATGTTGATATTTTTCTCGAAGTTTGGGAAGTTCTCTCATATTATCCCTTTGAATAAACTTGCTACTCCTATCTCTGTCTTTACCTCCTCTTTAAGGCCAATAACTCTTACATTTGTGCTTTTGAGGCTATTTTCTAGATCTTGCAGGTGTAACTCATCCTTTTTTATTCTGTCTCCCTACCTGTGTATTTTCAAATAGTCTTTCTTCAAACTTACTAATTCTTTCTTCTGATTGATCAATTCTGTTATTAAGAGACTCTGATGCATTCTTGGGTGTGTCAATTGCATTTTCCATGTCTAGAATTTCTGCTTGATTCTTTTAAATTATTATTTCAATCTCTTTGCTAAGTTTATCTGATAGAATTCTGAATTCCTTCTCTCTGTTATCTTAAATTTACCTATTTTGAATATCTATTTTGAATTCTCTATCTAAAAGATCACGTATCTCTGTTTCTTCAGGCTTAGTCCCTAGTGCCTTATTTAGTTTGTTGCATGAGGTTATGTTTTCCTTGGTGATCTTGATACTTGTAGATGTTTGTCAGTGTGTCTGGGCATTGAAGAGTTAGGTATTTACTGTAGCCTTTGCAATCTGGGCTTGTTGGTGCCTGTCTCTCTCGGAAAGGCTTTCCAGTTATTTGAAGGGACTTGGGACCCAAGCCCAATAATGCTATAGTTCTTGCAGACTTGCAGAGATACCACTTTGGTGGTCTTGGTTAAGGTCCAGAAAAATTCTCTGTACTACCAGAGACTCTTGTTCTCTTCCCTTATTTTCTCCCAAACAAATAGAGTCTCTCTGTGCTATGCTTCTGGAGCTGGAGATGGTGGGCTGACAGAAACACCCCTATGGCCACCACCACTAGGACAGTGCTGGGTCAGACCTGAAGCCAGCACAGCACTGGGTCTTACCCAAGGCCCACCGTAACCACTACCTGGCTGCTGTGTATATTCAATCAAGGCACTGGGGCTGTAGAATCAACAGGTGGTGAAGCCACACAGGCTTGTGCCCTTCCCATTAGGGTACTGAGTTATCCCAACTAAGGGCAAGTCCAGACATGCTGTCTGGGAGTGAGGGACTGGAATAAAAAACCTTAGAAATTTATTTGGTGTTCTATTTTACTGAAGCTGAGTTGACAATCAAATCATGAGACACAGTCCTTTCCGCTCTTCCCTCTATTTTCCACAGGCAGAAGAGCCTCACCCTATGGCTACCCACTACAACAGACTAACGGGGAATATTGTCAGGCTACCAGTGATGTTCCCTTTAGGCCCAAGGGCTCTGCAGTCAGCTTGTGATGAATGCTGCTAGGCATGGGACTCACTCTTCAGGGCAGTGGACTTCTCTGTGGCCCAGGGCAGGTTCAGAAATGTCCTAGGTCTAAGGCCTGGAATCAGGTCCCCAAGAGCCCACTTGGTGCTCTACTCCCTTAAGGTGCAAGACAAAGTCCCCTTTACTTTTTCTCTGCTTTTCTCAAGTGGAAAGAATCTCTCACTGTAGCTATCACATCTAGGAATGTGCTGGGTCTCACCTAAAGCCAGCATGTCTGAGAGGCTCACCTAAGGCACATGGCATACTATATGGATATCACTGCTGGACCCTGGAGGATCCACGGTCTCTTTAGTCAACAGTTGATGCACCTTGCCAGGGCTGGGTCCTTCCCTTCAAGGCAACAGGTTCCTTTCTGGCCCAGGGTGTGATTTAGAAATATTGTCCGAGAGCTACCCTCATGACTCTGCCTGGTATCCTATCCTACTGTGGCTGAGCTGGTTTCCAAATGCAAGACAAAGTCCCCTTTACTGTTCCCTTGCCTCAAACAGAAACACTGGGTCTCTTTTGGAGCTGTGAGCTACGTTGCCTGGGGCTGTGGGAGGGATGATGGAAGCACTCCTTTAGCTGCCCTGGCTGGTGTCTTAGTAGGTCATGTGCCCCCATGTCCCACTGGATCTGAGCCTTGACCAAGAATTGTAGTTCTTGCGGCCTAGACTGCATTTCAAGTTTATTTTGGGCCACAAAGGACTTTAGCCTGTGGTGGTAAGGCTTGCCAAAGCTCACATTCCAGTCTCAGGGATAAGCAGTTCCCTTCTGCCTACGGCTGGTCCAAATGCTCCCTCTATGGGCAGTATTCAGTCGAGTTATCATAAGCCTGTATCATAAGCCTGTGTTGCTTTCTGCTGTGACAGCACAACACTGTGTACAATGATAGTCTCATAATCACTGTGCGCTTCCTCTCCCTATGTACAGATTCTCTCTCCATGCCATGCTGCCAGTTGCTGCTGGAGTATGATTGGGGAGGGGTGGCACTGGCAATTCAAGACTGTGTTTCCTATCCCTTTCAGGGTCTCTTTCAGCAACATGAAGTTAAAACCGGGTACTATAACTACTCATCTGTTTTTTGGTTTTGATGAAGGTGCTTTTCTTGCATAGATAGTTGTTAAGTTTGGTGTTCCTGTTTGTGGTATGACTGGTGGAGCCTCTTATTTGGCCATGTTGCTTTACATCCCCTTTGTTCTTGAGAGATATTTTGCTTAATAAACAATTCTCATTATTTTCTTTAATGCTTTATATATTCTATTATGTGTTTTATTCCAATGTTGTTGAAAAGCCTGCTATCATTTCTGTGTAAGTGATCTACTGTTTCTCTCTGGTCACCTTCAACAGTTCTCTTACTTTAGTTCTGATGTTTCATTCCTATGTGTTCAGAAATAGATTTCTTTTATTTATCCTTCTTGAGATACACTATACTGTTAGGATTTCTAGATTTGTGTTTTTTCATTAGTTCTGTAAACTTTACAGTCATTATCTCTTTGATCATTGCCTTCTCTCTGTTCTATTTTTTCCTTTTGGGGCTCTAATGTAACGTACTTTGGACCTTCTCATTTCATTCTCCGTATCTTCTCTCACATTTCCATCATGTAATCTCTCTATGTAATTATGTCATTATATTAAAATGTTTGATACATATTACTGACTGCCCAAACTGTTTGTGGTTAGACTTTCTAGAACAAATAATGGTGACAGAGACTATCTTTCTCTTTTTTCTGACTTTAAGTAAGAATTTATCTAGTGGTTTAGCTTTATTGTATTTGCTAGTTTTTATAATAAACACATTTTAATTCTAGTTTACTATGTATACTTAACAGGAAAAAATACACTGAATTTTATGTCTTTTTGGCACACATTAAGATGACCATATAATCTTTTGTGATTTACCTAATAATGATAAAAATGGAATTAAAGGATGTCTAAAACTTACCATCCCTGAATTCTTAAAATAAATTTTGCTTAGAAAGAGGTGTACATTTAGAAAACCTTGTTGCTATATCAAGTTTGTACATATTATTTTAATATTTCTACATATTATTTTCACATATGATTACGTCTATAGTCTCCTTGTTATTTTTATTCCACTTTGGTATGAAGGTTTTGTTATCTTAATAGATTGAGTTCAGATATTTTCTTCATCCTGTGCTTAGATACAATTTACATAATGAGGAAAGAGGCAGGAATTACCTGTTGTTTAAAGTTTTAATTGAGCCCATAAACCCTACTCTTCTTTCTACCATCTCACTCTTCCTTCCCACTTTTATAGAATTCTGCAGTAGCTACTTTATCAACTGACAGATACTGGGAATCAAGGTGCTTCTCTATTGAATCTCTTTTCACTTTAATTTGAAGACAAATAATAATTTCAGGCTGCAACATTGGCATTTACATTTTCTACAAATTCTAAAGTTTATTTTCAGCTGGAATTATAAATTGTTTTAATTAGCCAGAGTTGAGATCACCTCCAATATACCTGAATAGCACAAAATCAAACCCATGTTCCCATATCTTAACTTCCATAAAGCAAGTTATTTTTTTAAACCAAAGTTACTCATCAGCAAAGAACAGTTAATTAGTTGCCTTACATTTGAACTCTTATAAGGCCTTGCATATTATACTGTATTCTCTTTATTTTATTCTATCAAAAAGTACTGTTTGATGAAGGCCCACAAGCCTAAAATATCTCTTCATCAATACTAGTGTTGTTTGGATATGAAGGATACCTGTCAGAAGTGATTAATAAAAAGCAATATTGTAAGTGGTTATGTTGTGAATGTTTGTTAGGATATCTTTACAGGATAAAAGAAAATGGTAAGTGTACTAATGTTAGGCAAATGGGTACCTGAGACTTGGAATATCATTTCCAGTAATATCTTTAAATAGAAAAAATTTAAATTCCATGTAGTCATAATTAAGAATAAACTTGTACCTCACAACACACACTAAAATTAACTCAAAATAGACCTATAGCATAAAGAACTATAGTTCTTTATCTATAGTATAATAACTAAAACTATAAAACTCTTAAACAGTTTAATTTCTTAAGATGTGAAACACAGAATTACCATATGACCCCACATTTCCATTCCTAAGTACATAACCAATGGAAATGAAAGCGTGTTCACAACAGCATGATTCCCAATAGCCAAAAGATGAAAACAACCCAAGTGTCCATCCAAAGATGAATGGATAAATAAATTGTGGTATTACATACATAATACTCAGTCATAAAAAGGAATAAAGTTCTGATATACACTACAAAATGCATAAACTGAAAAAACATTAGGCTACATGAAAAAAGCCATTCACAAAAGGATAATTACTGTGTGATTACATTTACATGAAATATTTATAATAGGAAAATTTACAAAGATGGAAAGTAGTTTTAGAGGTTACCAAGGTTTATGGGAAGGGAGAAATGGGGAGTTATTGCTTAAAGGTTACAGATTTCTGGGGTGATGAAAAAGTTTCGAAAATAGATAGCGGTGATGATTGTACAACATTGTGAATATAATTAATACCAGTGAATTTTACACTTAAAAATGGCTAAAATAGGCCGGGGGCAGCGGCTCATGCCTGTAATCCCAGCACTTTGGGAGGCTGAGGTAGGCAGAGTAATGGAGGTTGGGAGTTTGAAACCAGCCTAACCAACATGGAGAAACCCCATCTCTATTAAAAATACAAAATTAGCTGGGTGTGGTGGTGCATGCCTGTAATCCCAGCTACTCGGGAGGCTGAGGCAGAAGAATTGCTTGAACCCAGGAGGCAGAGGTTGCAGAACTCAGCTTCCTGTGTATTTAAACTCAGCTTCCTCAAAATAAAATAGGAGTTTAGAGATCATAAAAACAATATTTATTATTAATAAGTTTAATAAAATTACATTACTTTTATATTTTCCTTTATTCCACATCATTAAAATAGCTGTAGAATCTACTTTTTCTGCTTTGAAATGTTTTTCAGAACGAATACAGGCAAAGCAAAATCTTTTAAAATTATTCATTATTGCTAAGAAACAAGATAAATCTGGTCATAATTTATATTGTAGTGCTTTTCTCTTGACATCAGAACCTTGATCTTCCCATTGCTATGCTCTTAAAATAAATTTTGGTAAGAAATTAGGAGGAGGAAGGAAAAATGTGTTGGTAAAATTTATCCTAAAGGAATCAGTGTGAAGTAGTGAGTAAAAGGAATGAAAGATAACTGCTTTCAGGCTTAAATGCATACATCAGTATACGGAGGACAAATACATTTATAGTTCAGGAATAATTAACCAAATCCATAAGAAAAACTAATGAATATGACTGAATCTTCTGACGCCAGGAATTTTAGTGAGTTTTAGTTGATAATGAGGACAAATTAAATTCCTGAATATTTTCAATATTGGTGTAAGAGTTGTACTTCAGGGGGCAAAAATCTCTCATTGTGCTTGCAATTACATTCAAGAACAGCCTCCTGGACATTATTTATCTACTTATCTATAGCCATTTTCTATTCTTCACTATAAAACTAATAAGCCTGATTTTAGTTACTTTAGTTGTTTATTAATAGCTACCAATGAAATCACTAACCTGTCAGTGAATGCTATAGGCTTTAAAATGAAAGAGATTCCTATCAGCATTTAAGTTACTGCCAGCATCCTTCAGCTGTGATAAGCTGTAATACAGAATTTATCATTCTTATTACATTCTTATTCTTGAATCGATAATGATTAGAAGAGGTGAAATGATTTCCTTACATACAGCCACTCTGACTTTGAACATTTTCCTCAAACCATTAGATGAAAAGAACAAAATTTCGCAGTTGATATTAGAAACACATTTTTTTGTTAAATGTGAGACCCTTAAGAGCAAGGTTTTATGTCTTGTCACATAATATTCCTAGCAGACTACAGATT
Source organism: Cacajao melanocephalus (assembly GCA_963573385.1). Lineage (NCBI taxonomy): Eukaryota > Metazoa > Chordata > Mammalia > Primates > Pitheciidae > Cacajao > Cacajao melanocephalus. The sequence goes on along the minus strand of CAUYLG010031788.1, from coordinate 27,717 downwards.
ACCCAACCTTTCTTAAAAAGTTCTGAGAGAATTTTTGTATCTAGTAAATTGATTTCTCTCTCACCCATACAGAATGGTACTAGCTGTGTGCCACCCTTAGGAGAATTGAGAAGACAGTCAAATAGTCAAACAATTTTCTGTGTCTGATAGTTTAGATGAGGAACCTCAGTTGTGAAGGGATAGAGGGTATAAAAATCACCCCCCCAAAACTGTTGAATTAATAAATGAGAGCATATCACCTGACAGATTGAAAGTCTTCTTTCCTAAGTCCATCATTATTTTAACTACTGCAGTTTTCAACTGCTTGAAGACAAGAATCAATTCTCTTTAACTTCTTTAACCCTTATAAGGTATAGGACACTATGGTACAGAGTTCAATTTAACTCACATCATGTTTCATCAGTGGATTAAAACACAGACACGTGCATGCGTGCATGCACACACACACAGACATGCATGAATGTGCACATTACCTAAACTATATTCCAAACCTACTGAATCAGAATCTCTGGGGTTTGAAGCTAGGAATCTTTTTAGAAAAATATATATGAGTGATAGAAGGCTGAGTATATAGGATGAAGGATCTTTGGATTGAAATGAATTTCTATTCCTATTGTTGGTTCCTCTAAACATGACCTGGTTCTCTTATCCTAGTCATCTGCATTTAAACGTTGCCTTTCAAATGCCTACCTCTCTCCTCTTTAAGCCCACATTATTCCAATTCAAAGACATGCCATCATACTGTCCTTAAATTGGTTATTTTTAAAAATTTTAACTTTCTTCAAAATCATTTTTGTTATCTTACAATCATCCAAGATCTGTGTTATTTTAACTTAATTCTCCCTTCTAGTCATAGAATACAGTCTTCTAAATTTTATAATTTGGCCTTCTATAACCTTTCTAAAAGTTTATAATTCTTCTGCTCCTAATATAATATCTTGAACATATTAATCTTTCATGTTATGTGGTTTCCCCAGTTTCTGTGCTATTAATTTAATTTCTTCATAGACAAAAGTATTAAGTGCTATTGAATCCATTTCTCGTTCTATAACCAAAAGAAAAACAGCCACTTGCATGCCAATGTTTGTAGGAGCATTATTTATAAAATCTAAAAGCCGAAAACAATTCAGTGTCGACCAACAGGTGAACTGATAAACAAATTGTGTTATATACATACAAGGGAATATTAGTTAGTGTTAAAAAGGAATTAAATTCTGATACATGATACAGTATGAATGAACCTTGAAAACATTTGGCTATGTGAAATAAGCTAGACACTGAAAGACAAAACTTGTATGATTCTACTTATATGAGGTATCTAGAATAGGCAAATTTATAAAGACAGAAAGTAGATTAGAGTTTACCATGGGTGGGGGAGGGAGGAATGGAGCTTTAGAGGGTACAGAGTTTCTATACAGGCTGATAAAAAAAATTTTAAGAAACAGTGGTGATGGTTGCACAAAACTGTGAATGTGCTAATATCACTGAATTGTACATTTAAAATTGGTTAAAATTATAAATTTCATTATATCACAATTTTAAAAAGCTACTGAAATGATTTTCTTCACTAGAGCATCTTTTTTCTTCACACTGACAAATTTTATCTCTATTATTAAAAGAAAATAAAAACCCACCCATACTTTTTTCCATATCCCTAAATGTATCACCTCTTTAGATTTTTTTCCTTTTTTCCAAAAATAAAATTTAATACGGATACTCAGCATTTTCCACACTTCAAGCACAATGATGTTATAGATACACACATAAAACACTTCAAATCTATATATACACATGTGGATGCACACATACACACCCCAGTTTAAATCTCCTCCTTATACTCTTACAAATTTCACCAAAATACTTCTTTGGCTCTTGTATTTGAGCTTTCATTTAAATATAAGCAAATAAGAGTATAAGCTTTACAGTGCAGATAATGTTATGCTGCAAGTTATTTTTAGATGCCAAGTACTCTGTAAATACAATAATGCAAAAACATCAATTTCAAAGGTTTACCCAACATGCAAGAAAAAAGTTTAAAAGGAGGGAAGATAAATACATAAAAAGGATCTCTAAAGAACTGGTATTACATAAACTATGAGAAAGCTGAGAAATTATATTCTCAAAGGGAAAAACAGAGTAGAGCAGAAAGCTACTTTAATCTGAACTACAAAGAACTATAAGATAATTAAATTTATTATTTTTAGAGATGGTACTTTTAAAGTTGCAAAAAAATTCTTCTGGTGTTACTAAAAAGGATAAAATTAATAGGAGTAACTTGTCCTTATAAAACCCTGGAAAATTTAGGAAAAATAAATTAAGAAATAATTTTAGTATATGGAAAATTATTGAAAGATCCCATACACAAGAAATAAATGTACATAATATATGATGTGAAAAGAAAACTTAAGATGATGATTTATAAAAAATTATATTCCTACGTAAAGAGAAGAATGTGGAGTTGTATAAAAAAAAGCAGAGAGGTGGTAGTGAGTTTAAAAAGTCAGTTTAGGAGCAAACTGGACTGGGCTGTTAAACAGCAAAGCATTTTCCTATTTCTAAATTATGTTTGGACAATTTGGACAATATGTAGGCAAAACTTTTATTGGAAATAAAATATGATCAGGGTTACAAGACATAGAGGAGCAATGCCAGTGATTTTTTAAATGCAACAAACTATAAACGAGGCAACATGGGCCAATAAGTAAGTCGCCAGTACACAGGAGATGACTGCAATGTTTCAAATAAATTAATGGGGCAGCCACAGGCAACAAATAGATAGAGGAGGCAACAGTTGAGCAAACTCAGTCAGCAGTCTAACTCAGTGGCACAAGGCAAGTGTAGATGATAGCAGAAATGCTAAACAATCTCACCTACTTACAGTGTTACAGGCATAGATTGGGCAGGGCAAGATCAGGCAGGCAGATGGCATAGCACTTGTTAGGACATAGTATAGGGGGACTGTAGGGGAGCAGATAGATAATGTTGGGCAGTCTAAAATGCTAAAACAGCAGATGGATATGGCAGTACCAGGCCATTTGCTGATGGACAAAGCACCAGTGAGTGAAGAATGCAAATCATTCAGCAGATGAGTGAAGTGAGGCAAAAAGTAGAGACAAAAACCAAAGGCAATCAAGCAGGAAGACAGAACAGTAGAGAAACAATGACAGATCATCAGAAGCAGTTGGGTAGGGAATAACAAGCTCTCAGCAGAGGAATAAAACACCATTCAGGAAAAGGTGAGATTGAGAGTGAAGCAGTCCCCTGAATTGGGTGTCTTCCATCTAGGATACAGTAATCAATAAACTGCATATGAGAATCCACAAGAGAACAGCACACAAATGGAAATAGCAGATGGATCTGAACTCTATTGCCCAGGGAAACAGAATGACCCTAGAACATATAGATACGTAACAATCCACAAGGAAATTAAACAGATGCGAAAAATGGGTCCAAGCATTTTTATGATGATAAAATAAACCAAACACTAAAAATTATTAATCTGAAAATGATTGGCTGGGATTGAAGTCTTCGCTTACCCCTTTCTGGAGCCCACAAAATGGGAATGTTGGGAATTTCTGCAGCAGAAAAACAGAAGAGAAAAGGGATTTCTGACTCCCAGTTTGAGGAAAGCAGGTCAAATTTAGGTCTACATGAACTGGTTCAGGGAAATAAGAACCAGCCTGAACCTTCTCCCTTCCTCAGAATGAAACCATTTCTGAGTTATGGGAAAGGTTTAGGAAGCCCTCACCCCATCATTCCCCACAACCTCCCCTCTCACACTTACCTCCAGTGCAAACAGTTTCCAGCAAGGAGGTACTTGGAAAAATTCACTCCTATGTTTACACCATGGCAAAATGGGAAGATGGTCAACTAATGGTACTTCCTGTATAGGTCGGGTTTCTGATTCAGAGCGATCCCATCCACTCTTTGTGAATGAACAGGGGGACAAATTACTAGAAACTATCTACCTCTTTGAAAGTGGATGAGAAAGAATCAGGGGCAGTAATATCAATCAACGGATATTAATACCAGTAAATATCTTGGTGATCTCATTAATTGTCATGGATTTTAATTCCATTTACATGTTGACGACTCCAAAAAATAATACTTCTAGCTCAGATTTTCCTAATGAAGTCTAGATGCATATACCTAATGTCTACTTTTTGAATGGGGGGTAAAGCAAGGAGTCTCGCTCCGTCGCTCAGGCTGGAGTGCAGTGGTGTGATCTCAGCTCACTGCAACCTCTGCCTCCTGGGTTCAGGCAATTCTCCTGTCTCAGCCTCCTGAGTAGCTGGGATTACAGGCGTGCACCACCATGCCCAGCTGAATTTTGTGGTTTTTTTTTTTTTTTTTAAATAGAGACTGGGTTTCACCCTGTTGTCCAGGCTCGTTTTGAATGCCTGACCTCAGGTGATCTCTCAGCCTCAGCCTCCCAAAGTGCTGGGATTACAGGTGTGAGCCACCGTGCCCAGCCTCATATACCTAATATCTAATTGCAATTCAATATCTCTAATTGGATAACTAAAGGAAGTTCAAGTTTCCATAATCAAGGTAAAATTCCTGATCTTGCCCTTCAAACCTACTTTTCCCACAGTCTTCCCCATTTCAGTAAATGGAAACTCCATCCTTCTAATTCCCAAGGCAAATCTTGGGTCTTATACCTGACTTCTTTCTCTTATTCCATCTGTTACCTCCCTTCAAAATATATCAATAATCTACTTCTCACTACTTCCATCTCTATCACCGGTCTATGCCACTGCCATTTTCCACCTGGATTATTTTAATAGTCTCCTAACTTGTTTCCTCATTAAAATATGTCAGTTCATGTCATGCCTCTCCTCTATTACATTAAGGGTGGCATACAGGTTCCACATGATCCATGGCTTCCTCCCTCTCCTCCTTTAGGTCTTTGATCAAATGTCACCTTATCAATGAGGCCTTCCTTAATGAATGACCCTATTTAAAATTATAACCCTCTTTCCTGCCTGGGCTACCTATCTTCCCTCCCTGGTTTATCTTTATTCATAGCACTAACCGTCTCCAGTACTATACATTTTACTTGTTTTTTTAAAGTTTGTATCCTCTCACTAAAATGTAATGACTTCTTAGCTCATTGCTCTATCTCAACATCTTAAACAGTGCCCGGTATGTATCTATATGTATATCTATATGTATATCTATATCTAGTAGGCTTAAAGTACATATTTGAGTCCATGAAACTTCTTATGGGGCTTCCTCTCTCAATCTCAAAATTTCAGAATATTTTTCCAAAAGCTCACATACTATGAGCTTTTAGATTAACAGAGCAGATGCTAGTGCACTATAGAATACAAATGTTCTGAAACAGGGGGTGGCAAACTATAGTCCAAGGGCCAAATCCTGCCCATTTGTATAGCCTGCAATCTATAAATGATTTTTGCATTTTTAATGATTCAAGAGATAATCAAAAGAAGAATAGTATTTAATGACACGTAGAAGTATATGAGATCCAAATTCAGTGTCCATAATAAAGTTTCATTAGAGCACAGCCAGGCTCATTCATTTACATCATCTATGGCTGCCTGTGTGCTGCAGGTCTGGCAGAGTTAAGCAGTTTTGACAGAGACCATACACCCTACAAAATCTAAAAAAATTACCATCTGGCCCTTTTAAATAATAAGTTTGCTGACCCCTGTTCTATAGTATTTTATATTTAGCAGAGTCTCGCTCTGTCACCCAGGCTGGAGTGCAGTGGTGCCATCTTGGCTCACTGCAACCTCCACCTTCCAGGTTCAAGTAATTCTCCTGCCTCAGCCTCCAAGAAGCTGCGTTATAGGGGCGCACCACCACACCTGGTTAATTTTTGTATTTTTAGTAGAGACAAGGTTTCACCATGTTGGCCTGGCTGGTCTCGAACTCCTGACCTCAGGTGATCCGCCAACTTCAACCTCCCAAAGTGCTGGGATTACAGGCGTGAGCCCACATCCAGCCTGCTTTCAATATTATATACAAGTAGCCTCTCATTCCTCTAAATATTCTTTATTACAGAGGGTGATATTCATTAATTGATCTACCCCACAGAGCAGCCCCATCTTGAGGGACAAAGTACAGTACCAGTAAGTCTTGAAAATGGCAAAACAGGAGAGAATGAAAGACGAAATAAATAGGGCCCATAAACAGAACTTATATGAAAGTATCACACAATTAACTAAACTTCTAAACATATACCCTAACAATAGTTGGAAATTAGCATGATATGAATTTCTTTTGAATCTCATCAATGGGGTTATTATTAAAGTGAACTCATTATAATGGGGTTGCCTATACAATGTAATCTTGAATCATAGCAGGCAATTGACACATTATAATAATACTGCATTATAGTTATACAATATTCAAAACTAACAATTATATTCTCTCTGGTTCAAATATCTCTATTTTGTAAAAAAAGAATATTTTTAAAATTTTGTAAAATCACATTCAGAAGTGCCTCCTAATCAAAATTGACCTAGCTTTCCTTTCCGTAAAGGTTCAGCCTGAGGATTATTCCATGCAAGGAAATTATGTTATTTGCTGCAATCAAACTTATAGAATGGAGTGAAGAAGCTAAGGGGAAGATACTTAAATTATCCCAGTGGCACTGCTGGCTACAATGTTATCTTCATTCTTCACAGAGGAGTGTAATTTATTTCTTTGTATATCATTTAGTCAGTCCTTCCAGCATGATGGATTGCTTCTTCTACATTGTTGCCTTTGGTCTCGCTCACTCAGTGAAACTGACAACCATCATCTTCAAACTGTACTTCCAAGAGGTTTACTGCTTCTTTCTTCTCAGCATTTTTTGAAGGAACTTGGATCCTTTCTGCTAATTCTCATCTGTGTGCCACTAATAATTATCTGAGGCTGGGCGCAGTGACTTATGCCTATAATCCCAGCACTTTGGAAGGCCGAGGCAGGTGGATCACGAGGTCAAGAGTTTGAGTCCAGCCTGACCAACATGGTGAAACTCCATCTCTACTAAAAATACAAAAATTAGCTGGGTGTGGTGGTGCACACCTGTAGTCTCAGCTGACTAGGAGGCTGAGGCAGGAGAATCGCTTGAACCTGGGAGGCAGAGGTTGCAGTGAGTGGAGATCGCACCACTGCACTCCAGCCTACAGCCTGGGTGACAGAGCAAGACTCCGTCTCAAAATAATAACATTAATAATAATAATAATAATAATAAAATAATTATCTGACAAGGTTACTACCTCCAGTGAACATTTGTCCTTCATACTTTAGTAGCAGTTCCAAGTTCCACTATAAGAAAGTAATACTGGTAAAATTATTAGAATAATTACAATTATTTACTTTGTTGTCTGAATCTACTTTCGGAGTCCCTATTAGATGCCTTTTATGGCAGGCAGTAACAACAAAGTTACAAATATTCTGCTCTTCTAATACAGGGATATTGTTCTGAGAAGTTCACAGTACTCGACATATAAACTACTCATTTGTTGTCATCTTATTACATTTTATGTGAAAAGCAACAGTAAGTCCATTTTATAGATAGGTAACTAATATACGAGAGAGAAATTCATATTCCTGATTCCAGACAGCAATAAAGAAAGGAATATCCTGAAATCTTCATTCCTGAGACTATGTCTCTAGATAAATAAACTTTTAGCATTTTGCTAATATATCTGTAAAAGATTTATTTATATTTTGTTGTTAATGTCTTAGTATATGTTTTGCAAAAGCAAAGTATTCTGCTATGCTAGCCTTTCTTCATTTTTACAAGAGTAGACTTGTAAGGGTGAATTAGAAAGGTGATTTCAAGGTATTATCACTCTGATAAATTCAAGCTAAAATAAGGATTTAGCATGTCCTCCTTGATATTTCTTTTTCCTTTTCCACAACTATACTGTTGTGTACTTTAGGTCGTACTCTTTTTGATTTTTTTCTTCCAGAGAAGAATTCTTATAATATTTATTCAACCATCAGCTACTTATTTTTAAAGCTAAAGCTCTTTCTAAATATATTCTAGATAATAATAGCAAAGATGTATATAGCAAGTAAATATTGTTTTTAGTGCCTTGCTTATATTACTTACATAATATAACTACCCAATGAGGCAAGTACTCTTACTATCTTCATTTGACATATAATAAAACAGGCTTTCAAAGTTAATTGTATAGGGTTGCATACTAATAAGGGGTGGATCTGAGATTCAAGCCCAAATAGTCTGTGCTCTTAACCATTACGTTATTTTTATCATTATTGTTTTTATGACCCATTACAGAATAGAATTAACCACAATGTTATGCTGCTCCATAAAAGGTTATATGGGTAACACTATTTTTCTAGTCAGAACTGTAATTAGAGACATAACTTACCATCACTTGTATCTATACTTATTTCTGTTTATTTAACATATGATATCTCTTATCCATAGGGCTCAATGAAAACTGACAGCACAGAGTAGGTATACAATTAGGACATATATTGAAAGCAAATTTAACATACAATTTTTATTGTATGTTCTTCATATATAAAATTTTTGTTTTTGCCTTATTCTCAAAATTGCAAAAATTCTGACCTCAAGGAACAATGTATTCTTCCCTCTTTAATGCTACTATATGGTAAAGGAGCCATTCAACTTAACAGTCTTGAATGCAAAGTCAATTATTACTCTAATTGTTTATCTAAATGGTTGAATTTTGTACCTGTAATTTTTATGCTGGCACCATTTTACTATGGAACTTTTCTTTTTTCATGCTTAGAAAAATAGAGAATGTATGTTTTGGGAAAGCCTGTGCCTGGTAGAAAATATAAATGTAAAAATAATATAAAAGTAGCGGACTTAAGGAGAAAATGTAAGATTTCTCTTCAAATATCAGAAATGTCATGTAAAAGAGGAATTAACCTTCTTTTGTGCACTGCCAAGAGCAGAATTAGGACAAGTGAGTAGAAATTATAAAGTGACAGATTTCAGTTTGATATGTTTAGATGTTCAAACAAGTAGAGTTGTCTAAACAATGAATTCTTAGATAGAAGAAGTGGCGATTGAAATGTTCAGGCAAAGACTGGAATGATGAAAAGGGCATGCTAGGGCTTTGAACATGTTGGTCTTTGTTCTCTTCAAAGTCTGAGATACTATGATTCCTCTACTATAATAAAGTTTGTAATTTTATACAAAATGCTAATGAGAGATACAGCACTGACAAACTCTATGATAACATATTCCTTGATTGTCTTGATTCTTGATTCTAAGGGAAGAATTGATTGAAAAGGTTTTCAAACAACAAATCAACAAAATTGGAACTTGGTGCCTCTCAGCGGTTAAAATTTTATACATAAATAAACATATAATGGTGTGGATAGTTACTAGGTTTGCCCATTAAATCAAGAATTTTTTTTTTAAACCAGGGCATAAAAAAAACCTTCAAAAAGAATAAAGTTAGTCCTACTGAGGAATGCATTCATGTGCATTTGAATAAATGCTGATTCAAAAAATAGTCTAAGAAAGTCCTGAAAGTATGATTTTACTGTCTATACTGGCTGATAGTAGACTTATGATCTGAATTTCCAAGGAATCTCTGAATAAGGACAGTGATATGGTTTGGCTGTGTCCCCACCCAAATCTCACCTTGAATTGTAATTTCCATAATCCCCTTGTGTAATGAGAGGGACTCAGTTGGAGGTATTAATAATTTAATCATGGGGGCAGTTACCCTCATGCTGTTCTCATGATAATGACTGAGTTCTCCTGAGATCTGATGGTTTTATAAGAGACTTTCCCCACTGTTGGTTTGCACTTCTTGCTGCCGCCATGTGAAGAAGAGTATGTTTGTTTCAATTTCCACCATGACTGTAATTTTCCTAAGGCCTCTCCAGCCCTGCTGAACCATGAGTCAATTAAACCTCTTTCTTTTATAAATTACCCAGTCTTGGGTATGTCTTTATTAGCAGCATGAGAACAGCCTAATACAGTAAGTTTCTCATTTCTTTATTTGTTATCTCTCTAGCCAGTATACGCAAGAAATAAGATAATGTAGGTCTCGTCTATCTATCATTCTATGTAAAGTGAATTCTCTGCTCTAGTCAGAAAGATTTTATGTCTATATTTCTCTGTGCCTTGCTCATATATTTTCCTCCTTTACTTCCACCAGTGATGTCTTCCTCTTTCAAAACTTGAATCCTATACATTTTAGCTTAAATTTTATAAAAATTTCACTGATTATTCAAGCTCTCTCTTAATCTTTCTCTTTGAATAAACCTTTTCGCCTGAATTGGCTGAATATTTCTGTTACCAAGTTTAGACTGTCTTGAATTGTCATGTGACTATTTTGGGAGTATATGTACTTTAGCTTTAGGTTCGATAAAGTCCAAGGTGCTTCATAAATATTTGTTATACTGAAGAAAGACAATGAATGCTGTTCTTATCAAACAGGAAGGTCCTAAGTGTGCCTATGATCTGAAAAAAAAAAATACTGCTTTCAATGGACAATACAAAAATAATTATAAACCCCAGATATAAAGTGGGCTATTACTAAAAAGTTATTTTTTCACATACCTACCTGTTACAAGCCAAATTCTTATTTTTAAGACTTATCTACCAGTTACATTTGTAGTTAACAATAGCTATCAGAAATACAATGGTTAGTTGCAAAAGTATTTGGGGCTACCATATCTAATTAGAGATAATAGGTGGTACTGTCAATTAAATGAGGAAGAAAAAGAACAAATACTGAGCATCTACAAAGATTACAGGCATTATGTTAGATCCTTTTACACGCATTTATTGACATTTACTACTTGAAAAATATTGCAGAAGTCAATTAATCAATCTGTATCACAGTTTCTCAATCTGTAAGGCAGAGATAACAATATATAGTACCTGGCTTTGTACACACACACACACACACACATATATTTTGAGACAGGGTCTCACTCTGTCACCCAGGCTGCAATGCAGTGGCCCCATCTTCACTCACTGCAACATCTGCCTCCTGGGTTCAAGAGATTCTCATGCTCCAGCCTCCTGAGTAGTTGGGACCACAGGTACGCAACAACATGCCCAGCTAATTTTTTTGTATTTTTAGTAGACAAAGGGTTTCACCATCTTGGCCAGGCTGGTCTCAAACTCCCAACCTCAAGTGATCTGCCCTGTCTGGGCTCCCAAAGTACTGGGATTATAGGCATGAACCACCACACCTGGCCTCGTATGGTTGTTCTGAAGACTAAATGAGTTAACATAAGCTTAAAACAGTTCCTTGCATATAGTAATTGCTATATGTTAGTTTTTATTATTGATTATTTTTATTATTAGAATCAACAATTTTGAGAGGTAGGTATCAGCTAATTTAGCAGATGCAAAAAATTAGCTAATTTAGCAGATGAGAAGACAGATGTGGATAGGTCAACTTGCCTTAAGTTTCATAGTCAGTGGTAGCACTAATATTTAAATTCAGGTCTGTCTGACTCTATAGTGTAAGCTTTTCCCACTATACCATATTGCATGCCAACATGTTTAGACAAGGACATGACATGGGAACTATTTCACAAAATTAGAATGAGCTCCTTAAGATGGCATCAAATATAACTGTCAAATCTGAGCATAGAGGAATGGACATTTTATTAAATTTAGTTTTAAATACTTCAAGTATAAGGGTTTCTAGTATTCTGATTTGTAGTTGAATTATCCTATTTGTATAGAACAATTTTAATATAGTCAAAATTCTAGTTCCATACAATTAATTTTAGCCTTATTATGTATAATAGGTATTTTATTTTACTCAAAACAATATTGGAACCAGAAAAGAAATATTCATAGAGTATACAATAAATATTCTAGAGTATTAAAAATGACATTTTTTGCCAGTAAAATAATCAATATTTTCTAGAGAATATCAAAAATATTCTCTGTAGTTGAAAACTGCTGTATGATTTAAATAACCTATGTAAGTGATCAAATTTTCTATCAAAAACAAATGATTAAATATGGTGTTTTTTGCTATGCTTCTGTTAAAATGTAGGAGAGTGGTTTCAGATTGTTAAATGGCCTATATTAACTTTTAGGTGAGTTATTAAATGTTACTTCTCACTATCTTTCACAAGAGTAACAAACTGAAAATCATTAACATGTTGTTGGTAACTTAGGTCAATTTTTTATTATTCCCAGTGCTTATACAGTATTCTCATTTTTGAAGCATTACAATATAAGAAAGAAAAATGACTAATGACTGCATCAACTAATACCTGTCTCACAGCACACACACTCAAAATTATGAAATACATACATTTCAACAAATTGATTATAAAACAATATTTACAAAACAACTTTAATTTGTACTAGAAAATTAACATTTTCATGAAAAAAAATCTAATAACCTAAGTGAAAAATATTTGTAGAAGAGCTTAGATATTAATCTGTCCCAAAGAAACCTAAAAGTAGTCTATAAACAGAATATACCTTCTAAAATTGATAGTCTAGGTCAGGTTTCTTTGGTACCATTTTATAGTATTTTCCCTCTTTCATCCTTGGTCATTTTGTCTGGTGACTCTTCACTACCATAATAAAACAGTTTTAAGGACCGTTTTAAATAAATATTCTTTATGTCAAATTTAGAGTTTCCTGATTTTTTTTCTTCTTTTGTTTATTTCATAATCATCAATTATATTAGCATATTTTATGAGGCATTCCTAAGAATGTCAGTTTAAAATTATTTTTAAGAGTGATATTTTACTTAATGTACAACAAATTCATTTTATCAATTTTTAAAGTGCAGAATTTTATATATTATTTAGAATAAGGGATATTTTATTTTTGTTATGCTATATTTCTATTGAGACAATGTGGCAATACACTTCATTATGGCAGAAAAGTATTTTTTTTCTTTGCTCCATCTAAAATTAAAAACATAAGAAAGGAAACCTAACATTATTCAGATTACTAAGGAACCAAAAGTAAAAGTGAAAAAAAAAAATGTGAGTAAAGATTACTTGTCATCCAACAGGCAAAGAGTGGAAAAACTTTTTCTGCACAGCATCAGATGATAAATACGTCAGGCTTTATAGTCTATATAGTCTTGTTTACAACTACTCAACTCTGCTGTTTTAGCCATAAACAATACATAAATGAGTGTAGCTTTGTTCCAATAACACTTCATTTATAGACCCTAAAATTCAAATTCCAAATAATTTTCACATCACAAATATTACTTTTTAAAATTTTTTCAGCCATTTAAAAATGTAAAATCTATTCTTAGCTCACTGGACATGCCAAAAAAAGGTGACAGCTGGATTTGGCTTGTGGGCCAGTTTGCTTACCCCTGTGAAAGTCTCACTCATTTTTTAACTTCAGTACCAAGCATGGCACTCAACACATATTGAGGATTAAAAACAAAAGCTTTATGAATGAACGAGTGAATGAGACAAAAATGTGTGTTAGGCTTTTATTTAACTCTTTTACTTGTGATCAAAATAATATATTAGCATACCCTTACTTTGATATAGCCTAGTGCTCTAAAAGTACTGAAAGTTATTTTGTGCCTTTTAAATATTTAACAGTTTAACATTTTCTAAGTTACTGTATTATCACTTTTAAAATAATTACAGAGATATTCTTCTGTTATTATTTTTTAATGTTTTAGTCTCTTCTAGAATTTATGCATTTATGTCTAAAGGGCCCTCACTTTAGCTTGCTTATATGTCTATAACTAAACTTTTATTTTTTAAGAACGATAAAAGATTCCTTTATGTAATAATACCTTTTATGGATATAGGCTGCTTTTAAGTAATAATGGGACATAAAGGGATATTTTGTATATAAATGAGTTTTATGTTCTGTGGAACATTATAATTACTAATATTTCACTAGGGAATTATCCAGTCTTTATCAGATCAGGAAAAGATGCAATCTGGCCAGGTGCTGTGGTTCATACCTGTAATCCCAGCACTCTGGGAGGCCAGGGTGGGCAGATAACTTGAGGTCATCAGTTTAAGACCATCTTGGTCAATGTGACGAAACCCTATCTCTACTAAAAATATAGAAATTAGCTGGGATTGGTGATGCACACCTGTAATTCCAGCTACTTGGGAGGCTGAGGCCACGAGAATTGCTTGAACCTGGAAGATGGAGGTTATAGTGAGCTGAGAGCACACCACTGCACTCCAGCCTGGGTAATGGAGTGAAACGCTGTCTCAAAAAAAAGAAAAAGAAAAAGAAAAGAAAAAAAAGGATATAATGCAATCTACTATTAAAAAATAGTTTTTAATATCAAAACAAAATTCTAAAAAGTTGATTAGTGAGAATTATTAGGCTTTTATTAAGTAAGCTTTGATAGCATTTCATATTTAGAGGCAGGGAGAAGGCTAGAAGGCATGCAACCATATTTTATAACACAGGGCCTAAAAATATAAACACAAATTTATAATTTAGAAAAATCAATTCTTTTAGCCCTAGTCCTATAAAATGTATAAAGAAGATAAACTTTACTATACATGATATTCTATTTTTCTTTTTAATAAAACTGGAAATAAATCTGTTGATTAAATTTTTCATTTTATCTAGAACTCATACCCATTGACAAAATCTTTGTTGTTTTTCATTCATCCTATTCATAATTTTCATCCTTCATTTTTTTTTCTTACAACACACACATCTCATAAATTCCCTTTGTGTTTTACAGATTAAGCTAATTATTGACAATTATTGATTATAGACATTAGGATTTTAAGGGAGAAGTTTTAAGTTATTTTACTTTTATCAAATGAGTATTTGTGCTTTCTACCAATAACTTTTGACCTCATTTAAAAGTATTAGCAATCCTGATGTATACAATATAGGTAACTGTGTCTAGAAATAGGTTCTTCTCTTTAGCCACAACTATCAAAGACTGACAAATTACTACATAATTTAGGTCCAGAATTATATTTCTAAATTCCTATCTGACACATCAATGTTACATTTTAACTATTATAAGAACTGCAAGTACTCTAGGGTGTAAAGTAAAAGGAAATTAGTAGAATTACTTTTCAGTGGGTGTATATTGATTTTATGTTTGCTTATTTATTATATTAGTATTATTTAACAGCCCACAAGTGCTACAAAACTTTTGCCATATTCATATGTATTTATATATACATATAAAATATGAGGCGAACCTATTAAAAATCAAGTTATTCACAATCAGGTAAATTGTTTCTTTTCAAAAATACATATTAGAGAAAACATATTTATATATATTTTAAACCCATTTAAGAAATCCCTAATATAATTTTACCTATGTAGCTGCTATAGATATATATATGAATATAAGAGCACCTCAGTAGTTTTCAAGTAACTAAAAAACTTTAAGAATAAAATGCTGCTCGATTTTTGAATAATGAAATATATAAGGACATGGAAACAGACACTTGTCAACTAGTAGTACTAAAAAAGAAAACAGAAAACAACAAAACAGATATTCGAATAGCAGAAATTCAAGATTTCTGATTTATGGAATATAGAGATGGGAAAAATCAAATACGAAGTTTACCCTATCAAAACTAAGAAATAATTTAACAAGATTCTAAAGATTTCATTGACATACTTTAAACTGGGTAAAAGGCTACAGTTGTCTTATTTGTTGGCTACATGCAAAAAAGAAAAATTATCAAATGTGTTCATTTGGTAGTTACATAAATTACATAGCAACAAATAAAGTAATATTTAACTCTTACAAATTAACTCTTATGTAAAATACCAGGAAACAGTTCTCACTGAATACTCACAGCCACCTTGGTAAATAGGTGCTTCCATTTCCCTCACTTCATAGAAAACTAAGGCACAGAGTGGTTAAATGACTAGTGGTTAAATGACCTATTGAGGTATAAGACAAAAATATATTTGGTCTTTGTTCTTGGTTCTTGACTTATTACAGAACTCCTAAAACCCTTGGGAATTTTCTGAGTGATAGGAGAGTGACTTTTGTTAATCCTAACAACCCCCCTCCCCCGCTGCCGTGCCCACCACCCCATCCTTTTTTTTGAGACAGGGTCTTCCTCTGTCACACAGGCTGAAGTGCAATGGTGCGCTCCAGGGTTCAAGTGATTCTCATGCCTCAACTACCTAAGCAGCTGGGGTTACAGGCGTGTGCCACCATGCCCAGCTAATTTTTTGTACTTTTAGTAAAGACATGGTCTCACTTTGTTGGCCAGACTTGTCTTGAACTTCTGGCCTCAAGTGATCCACCCGTCTGGGCCTCCCAAAGTGCTGGGATTACAGGCATGAACAACTATGCCAGGCCCAAATTTCTTCAGATCTCAGTTTATGCTAATGAGATGACTTAGGGTGAGTGCCTAGATAGCCTCAAGATGGGGCTGGTCTGGTAACTGGAAAGACTAAGTGATTAGAGCATTGGAATTTTCAGTCCTATCCACTGAAGGGTGGGGCTGGAGATTGAGCTCCATAATATCTCTTAAACAATGGGATTCATAGATCTTCCAGGGTGGTGAACACATCAAGGTGCTGGAAGGGTGTTAAATACCAAGAGGAGATGGAACCCCCTTCCCTCTATGCGTTGCCCTATGCATCTCTTGCATTTGGCTATTCCTAAATTGTATCTTTAGAGTAAACTGGTAAGCTTTATAGTAAATTGGTACAATTCCTAAACTGTATCTTTACAGTAAAGTGTTTCCAAGAGGTTTTTGACCTATTGTAGCAAATTAGTGAATCTGAAAATGGGGACAGTTATTGCAACCAACTGATTTTGTAGTCAAGTAGGACAGAATTTTGAGTAGCCTGGGGATCTGGTACTTGGGACTGGCATATGATGTGAAGGCAATCTTGTGGACTGAGCCCTTAAATCTGTGGAGTCTGGTGCTAATTCCTGGTAGGTAGTGTCAGAATTCAATTGAAATAAAAAGAAGGGCATTGGGTATCTGGAGAGTTGGAGAATTGACTGGTGTGAGTAAAAAACCCCACACAGCATCAGAAGGGTGAATAAAAAAACTCTATCTATGGTCCCCTTATTGATAAGTACCAGAGCCAGAATTCAAAGGTTTGAATTTTCGACCTAGCATTTTGTATTAACTTGAAGCCCTATAGGACACAAAACATTTTGTGATGTAAATTATTTCCCCACAACGAATTATCCAAAGAATTAAAAACAATATTGGTTATGTCATTCATAACAATTTTTTATAAATGAATTTTCTGGTGAATTTTTTCTACTTTTCTGTTATGAGAAAATATGAAAATATCAAATCATCACACAAAATATAGGGATACGTAAACCCAAAGTGATTTAGTCAAATACTTTAACACAGCACTCAAAACTCTAAAAATCCATATCTTAACATTATGTAGTCAATGTTCTTACAAAGAAAGCAAAACACAAGCACACCTTTGAAGGAGATGGCTTCCTTCCCAATTATATGTTTTCAGTTAGTCATCGCATAAAAGGAATATAAAACTTGGCCGAAGAATCATTGCCCTATAGAAGCCAGAAGTTAAATAAATTGTGTGAGGATGACTTTATTTCTGCAGTTGAAGTAACTCTCTCAATACAACTTGATTTTGATTGCTTTAAAAGCCAAAACTATTTTATTTATAACCCTAATTATAATAATATCAAAAGTTTATGTATAATTGTTTTTATATAGAAGAATAGAAAAAAATTACTTCTTAAAATTTCATTTTCATATACTAGAGCAGCAGTTCTCAAAGTTTGAAAGTATAGTCTACCATCCAACAAAAACATCTGCATCACCGGGGGCCTTGTTAGAAATACAGATTCTCAAGACCCATTGCGGCTTTACTGAATCAGAAACTCTAGGGGTGGGGTCAAGCAATCTGTGTTTCAATAAGCCCTCTGGTTGATTCCGATGCAGGTTGAAGTTTGAAAACCATTGTACTACTATAAGAAGGCCAGTAATTATTTAGTAGATGCAGAGCAAAAGTACTTTAATGGTATGTTAATAACATAGTAGATACAATAGTATACTGATTTGAAATAGAAAGACATAGTAAATATTAAGTTGAAACTGAGCCAAGAAACACCTTTGGGGTCTGGGGAGGTAAAGGAAACAATGTCACAAGTGGTAATGTAATTTTATGTATGACTCTGAGGTGACAACTGAGGTTTATGGCTTTCTTGAGAAAATACTTCCTCCCATATTATTTAACAGTGCGTATTCTTTATTCTTTCCCTAATTTTTCTTCCTGTATATACAGAAGTTGAAGGTGATTCCTGTGGTCTTAAGCCTAGATACTAATTCTACTTTTGGCCTCATTACATTCTGCATTTAAATGCCATTCACATATATAACTGTGGAAAATATATCTCTTTTCAACAATAATACTGTAAAATTAGTATATTTTACTGCAGTCATCTTACTGTGATTTTAGACATATGACAAAGGTACCTTAAGAAAAGAATTGTACTGACAAACCACATCATACCAGATGCCATGCTAATCATCAGAATTCTGTTATCACCTCCTTTGAAAATGTGCCTGAAATTATGCTGACATCAAGAAAATGACAGATTACCTCTGGACGAGTTCAATCTTCCTCATATTGTATAACTTCTAGTTTAAGCCCAAAGAAAAAGTCAAGAAACATTTTTCGTAATTCATCCACAGCAAAATTTTCACATTAGAACCACAAGTCACTTGTTCTGCCTAGCAAAATTATAAAGATAATATAAAAATAGTAAAAAGGATTTAAAAATATGACTAGTTTAATCCTTGAATATGAAAAGGCATGTACTATCTCACCTCTGGAGTGACATCTCGTGGTGCAAACCCTGTTCCTCCAGTTGTTAATATTAAATTCAGTTCCTTTTCATCACACCAATCTATCAGGGTTTCCTGAAAGAAAACAATAGTATAGTCATGAGCAGAACTTGCCTGCTTACTCAAAACATCCCATTCCTCAGACACTTTGTATACAAGGAAACACAGATTCAATAGTCAGAAAGAAAATTTTGAAGCACAATTCATGGAATATTTTCACTCGATCAAAAAGCACTGAAATTTTGAGTATTTATTTTGTTAATTACAGAAAATGAGGATGCAAGTATTAAATTCGTAAAAGTAAATAAAACACAAGAAAAACCATAAATAAAGAGCTTATAATTAATGGCTTATTGGAAGTTCTTTTCAGCCATTCAAAATACATTACTATGACAGTTATAGAGATTAGAATTATATGTCATAAGATTTTGGAGCTGGCAGGGTCATTAGCAGATTTGCCTCTTTATTTTCTGAGACAACTGAAGTGCAATCTGCTTAAATAATTTACAAAGTTACATAGCTAGTTTGTAACAAAGTGAAACTAGGATCTTCATTTGCTGATTTTTTTCATTCTTGCTAATTCTATCAATCCCCCATTCTACATTTTAGCTATTTGCTGAAAAGGACAATTAAGTGCTTATTAAATTAAAATCATATATTTGCATTGGTATTATATTGTTTCATTATGTTTTTACAATTCAGAGTCAAAATTTAAAAATATAATTTCATCATTTAATTGCTGATAACTGGTGTGAAATATAAATAGCAGGCTTATACTGAGATGCACAATACAATCCCCTCAGTTCTCAAATTCATCAGTGGACACAAAATGTAGGATTATTTAGAATAAATCCAAGATCTAAAAATGATTTTTTCCTTCTTTGCAGATTTGTGTTTTATTCTGGTATCACAGAAATGCAGAGCTCAGAGTGCCAAATGAAGGGAATTTTTCTGTGCAATGATTAATTAATGGCAACAAACTTTTTAAAAATGTAAATTGTAGATTACTGAGAGCCCGCCTAATGAATTTCAATCCCTGATATAGTTATAATTTTGTTCTGAGGATAGCCCCTAAAAAAAATCAATGATTATTATAATAAAGGTGCTTATAAAGCGGTTTCATAAACCAAAGTTAAATCTTCAATTGTTTGTGCTTCTTTATAAAAAGTAGAAAAGCATAAATACTCACTTCTTTTGTTTTTTCTTTCTTTTTTTTTTTTTTTTTGAGACGGAGTCTTAGCTCTGTCCCCAGGCTGGAATGCAGTGGCGCAATCTGGGCTCACTGTAACCTCTGCCTCCTGGGTTCAAGCAATTCCTCCGCCTCAGCCTCCCGAGGAGCTAGAACCACGGGTGCTTGCCACCACACCTGCTAATTTTTGTATTTTTAGTAGAGACGGGGTTCTACCATGGCCAGGATGGTCTCGATCTCCTGACCTCGTGATCCGCCCACCTCGGCCTCCCAAAGTGCTGGGATTACAGGTGTGAGCCACTGTGCCCGGCACAATACTCACTCTTCTAAATAGTTCACTATTATTTCTGGCATATAAAAACACCAGTCAGGTGTAGTGGCTCACGCCTGTAATCTCAGCACTCTGGGAGTCTGAGGCGGGTGGATAACATAAGGTCAGGAGTTGGAGATCAGCTTGATCAACATGGTGAAACCCTATCTCTACTAAAAGTACAAAAATTAGCCAGGCATGGTGGCACACGCCCAACTCTGAGAGACTGAGGCAGGAGAATCATTTGAATCTGGGAAGCAGAGGCTACAGTGAGCTGAGATTATGCCACTGCACTCCAGCCTGGGTGACAGAGTGAGACTCCATCTCAAAAAATCAAAAAAACAAAACTATAAGGTCTAACTGTTCCATGGACATCATGGCGACCCCCATGAACCACACATGCACTTCCGGAGGGCCTTCCGGAAGATGATGAAAAGAGGAAGAAATGATCAACTCCTGTGGCACTTACTTAACTTTGAGACATTCTCTATTGTTTCTTATTCCGGCCTCAATTGACAAGGCTATTGGATTTTGTGACTTTGTGGTCACAGGTGGTATTGGTACAAAAACATACATGACCAATGGAACAGAATAGAGAACCCAGAAATAAGACTGCACACCTACAACTGTGTGATCTTCGACAAACCTGATAAAAACAAGTGATGGGGACAGAATAGAGAACCCAGAAATAAGACCACACACCTAAAACTGTCTGATCTTTGACAAACTTGACAAAAACAAGCAACAACCTATTCAATAAATGGTGCCGGGAGAACTGGCTGGCCATATGCAAAAAATTGAGTCTGGACCCCTACCTTACACCATATACAAAAATTACCTCAAGATAGATTAAAGACTTCAATATAAAACCAAAACTATAAACACCCTAGAAGACAACCTATGTAATATCATTTAGGATATATGCATGGGCAAAGATTTTATGACAAAGACATTAAAAGCAATTGTGACAAAAGTAAAAATTGGCAAATGGGATGAATTAAACTAAAGAACTTCTGCAGAGAAAAATAAACTATCAAAAGAGTAAACAACTTACAGAATGGGAGAAAACTTTTTGCAAACTATGCGTCTGACATAGGTCTAATATCCAACATCTGCAAGGAACTTAAACAAATGTACAAGAAAAAAAACCAAACAACCCTATTAAAAACTGGGCAAAGGACATGAACAAACACTTCACAAAAGACATAACTGTGTCCTATAAGCACATAAACAAAAGCTCAACATCACTGCTCATTAGCAAAATACAAATCAAAACAACAATGAGCTATCATCTCATGCAAGTCAGAACGATTCTTACTAAAAAGTCAAATAATAACAGATACTGGCAAGGTTGTGGAGAAAATGGGACACTTTTACACTGTTGGTGGGAGTATAAATTAGTTCAACCATTGTGGAAGACAGTGTTGCGATTCCTCAAAGACCAACAGACAGAAATACCATTTGAACCAGCAATCCCATTACTGGGTATATATCCAAAGTATAAATCATTATATTATAAAGACACATGCACATGTATGTTTATTGCAGCACTATTTACAATAGCAAAGCCATAGAATCAACCTAAATACCCATCAATGACAGACTGAATAAAGAAAATGTGGTGCCTATACACCATGGAATACTATGCAGCCACAAAAAAGAATGAAATCATGTTCTTTGCAGGGACATGGATGGAGCTGGATCCCATTATCCTTAGCAAACTAATGCAGGAAGAGAAAACCAAGTATCACATGTTCTGATTTAGAAGTGGAAGCTAAATGATGAGAACACATGAAGAAACAACATACACTGCAGCATATGGAAGGGGAGAGGGTGACAGGAGGGAGAGAAGCAGGAAATATAATTAATGTGTACTAGGCTTAATACCAGGGTGATGAAATAATCTGTACAATCAACCCTCATGACATATGTTTACCTATGCAACAAACCTGCACATTCTACACATGTACCCCTAAACTTCAACTTAAAGTTAAAAAAAAGGATTATAAGCACTTATTCATTCTTCATTCTGATACTTAGTACTCATAGTCTGTAAGTCTAGAAAAAAATTTTGTACTTAATAATTACACATATCCTACTGTGGTAGATTAAATATGGTCATACATTCTTTGTAAATCCTCCTGTCAGGAGGTGGGGTCTACTTCCACAACTCTTGCAAGTGGGCTGGACGTGTGACTTGATATGATCAATGGAATGGGGCAATAAGTCATGTTGTGGCAGTTCTGAAGCCTAGGTTTCAAAAGGTTTCCATTTTTCTATCTTTACTCTTTGGTAAACTTATATGACTACGTCAGGAAGGCTGGGCTAGACAATGGAATGATGGGTGACCATTTGGAAAGAAAGGTCTAGTGGAATAGCCAGCACCAAGGTCCCACACATCTGAGTGAGGCTATCTTAGATTCTCCAGACCCAACTAAGCTGACATTATTTCAACCACATGAGTGACCCTACGCTTGTGGCTGAAATAACAAGACTAGAAGAAGATATTCCCACTTAGAAAGCCCACAGACTTGTGAGAAATAATTAATCACTATTTGTGTTAAAGCCATTAAATTTTATGGTGGCTTTTAATGTAACAATAGAATACAACAACAACTAATTTCACAGTTAATATTTTGGCATCCTCTTCCTTTTCTGACTATTTCCAATTTATATTTCATTAGTGATAAGTTTATCTTTTATACTAAGCTTCAGAATAGTTCTAAAGGTAAGCTTCATGTGTTACATTTAAATATATTAGCATAAACTCTTAAGAATATGATTATGTAAGTTAATTTTCAGTTTAAGAAACATGCAAATACCTAGTATGGGCCAAGAATATGGCTAGTATGTGCCAGAAATATATATATATATATATATACACACACACACACAAACACACAAATATATATTTTAACAAGCATGACAAATGTTCTTGATGTCACAGACATCAGAGATATAAACAACATGGTAGGTCAATATATTATGGTTAGTGTTATTAGAGAGGGTATATACTTCTTAAGAAAACTGTTTGAGAAATACTACATGTGAGAGAGAGATCCAAGATGGCCGATTAGGAGCAGCTCAGGATTGCACCTCCCAGCGAAAGTGCGGAGGGTGAGTGGACGCCGCATTTCCAGATGGATTTTTATTGCCCACAGACCAGGAGATTCCCAGGCGGAGGAGCCCCAAAGGTCGCCAGCGCAGCTGTTTTGACTGGCGAGGCAGTTCTCTGCACAAAATACACGGGTCTGGGAGCCATTTTAGCTGGCAATTGGAGCTCCTGGGATAGAGAGTCACCCATTCAACTGATAAAAAAAAGGGGACAGAAACAGGGAGCCAAGCCAGGAGATTCCCAGGCAAAAAAACACCATGAATCTCAGCGTGGCTGTTTCAGCCAGTGCAGTGGGTCGCTGCACGGGAAATCACACAGATCCTGGCGCCTTTTCAACAGGCGACTGGAACACCTGGGACACAGAATCACCCGTTCAACTAAAAAAATTAAAAAAAAAGCTCCAAGGCAGGGAGCCAGGCTCGGCTAGTCCCACCCCCACCCCCACAAAAAAACAGCAATCTGAAACACTCTGGACTGAGAGTTTCACAGCAAGCACAGCTGAACCTGGGACGGTCCAGCTCTGTGGGGAAGGGGCGTCCGCCATTACCGAGGCAGTCCACCACTACGGAGGTAGTCTGCCATTGCTGAGACAGCCCGCCGTTGCCAAGGCAGTCCGCCATTACAGAGAGAGTCCGCCATTATAGAGGTGGGCTGCCATTTCTGAGGCAGTTCTAACTATACTTGTAATAAACAGGACCGCAGGGAAGTTCACACAGCAGCTGGGCGGAGCCCACAGCTGCTCAGCAAAGCTCTGCAGGCAGACAGTGACTAGGCTGCAGGTGATCCCCAGGCAAGCAGGACCTGGAGTGGACCTCAGCAGCCCTACAGCAGAGGGGCCTGAATGTTGGAAGAAAAACTAAGAAACAGAAAGAAATAACTTCATTATCAACAACCTGGAAGTCCACTGAGAGACCCAATACGAAAGTCAACAACTACAAAGATGACAGGTGGATAAATCCACAAAGATGGGAAGAAACTAGTACAAAAAGGATGAAAACTAGAATGCCTCTCCTCCTACAAGGGATCACAACTCTTCACCATCAAGGGAACAAGGCTGGATGGAGAATGAGTGTGATGAACTGACAGAATCAGGCTGCAGAAGGTGGGTAATAAGAAACTTCTCTGAGCTAAAAGAACATGTTCTAAAGCAATGCAAAGAAACTAAGAACCTTGAGAAAAGATTTGGCGAAATGCTAACAAGAATAAACAACTTAGAGAGGAATATATGTGAATTGATGGAGCTGAAAAACACAACACGAGAACTCCGCGAAGCATGCACAAGTTTCAAAGCCGAACTGACCAAGCAGAAAAAGGATATCAGAGGTTGAGGATCAACTCAATGAAATAAAATGAGAAGACAAGATTAGAGAAAAAAGGGTAACAAGGAATGAAAAAATTCTTCAAGAAATATGGGACTATGTGAAAAGACCTAATCTACATTTGATAGGTATACCTGAACGTGACGGAGAGAATGAATCCAAGCTGGAAAATACTCCTCAGGACATTATCCAGGAAAATTTCCCCAACCTAGCAAGGCAGGCCAACATTCAAGTCCAGGAAATACAGAGAACACCACAAAGATATTCCTCAAGAAGAGCAACTCCAAGGCACATAAATGTCAGATTCACCTGGGTTGAAATTAAAGAGAAAATACTAAGGACAGCCAGAGAGAAAGGTTGGGTTGCCCACAAAGGGAAGCCCATCAGACTCACAGCAGATCTCTCAGCAGAAACCCTACAAGCCAGAAGACAGTGGGGGCCAATATTCAACATCCTTAAAGAAAAGAACTTTCAACCTAGAATTTCATATCCAGCCAAACTAAGCTTCATAAGTGAAGGAAAAATAAAATCCTTTACGAACAAGCAAGTACTGAGAGATTTCATCACCACCAGGCTTGCTTTACAAGAGCTCCTGAAAGAGGTACTAAACATAGAAAGAAACAACCAGTACCAGCCACTATAAAAACATACCAAATGGTAAAAAGCATCAACACAATAAAGAAACTGCATCAACTAACGGGCAAAACAGCCAGCTAGCATCAAAATGGCAGGATCAAATTCACACAAAACAATATTAACCCTAAATGTAAATGGGCTAAACACCCAAATCAAGACACATACTGGCAAATTGGATAAAAAGCCAAAACCCATTGGTGTGCTGTATCCAGGAAACACATCTCACATGCAAGGATACACAAAGGCTCAAAATAAAGGGATGGAGGAGGATTTACCAAGCAAATGGAGAGCAAAAAAAAGAGCAGGAGTTGCAATTCTCGTCTCTGATAAAACAGATTTCAAACCAACAACGATCAAAAGAGACAAAGAAGGACATTACATAATGTTAAAAGGATCAATGCAACAAGAAGAGCTAACGACCCTAAATATATACGAACCCAATATGGGAGGACCCAGATACATAAAGCAAGTTCTTAATGACTTACAGAGAGACATAGACTTCCACACAATAATAGTGGGAGACTTTAACACCCCATTGTCAATATTAGAGAGATCAACGAGACAGAAAATTAACAAGGATATCCAGGACTTGAATTCAGACCTGAACCAAGCAAACCTAATTGATATTTACAGAACTCTCCACGCCAAATACACAGAATATACATTCTTCTCAGCACCACATCACACCTACTCTAAAATTGACCACATAATTGGAAGGAAATCACTCCTCAGCAAATGCAAAAGAACGGAAATCATAACAAACAGTCTCTCAGACCACAGTGCAATCAAATTAGAACTCAGAATTCAGAAACTAACTAAGAACCACACAGCTTCATCAAAACTGAACAACTGGCTCTTGAATGTTGAGTAGATAAATGATGAAATGAAGGCAGAAATAAAGATGTTCTTTGAAACCAACGAGAACAAAGATGCAATGTACCAGAATCTCTGGGACACATTTAACGCAGTGCCTAGAGGAAAATATATAGCAATAAATGCCCACATGAGAAGCAAGGAAAGATATAAAATCCATACTCTATTGTCAAAATTGAAAGACCTAGAGGAGCAAGATCAAAAAACCTCAAAACCTAGCAGAAGACAAGAAATAACTAAGATCAGAGCAGAACTGAAGGAGATAGAGACATAAAAAACCCTTCAAAAAATCAATAAATCCAGAAGCTGGTTTTTCAAAAAGATCAACAAAATAGACCACTAGCCAAACTAATAAAAAAGAAAAGAGAATAATCAAATAGATGCAATAAAAAACGATAAAGGGGATATCACCACAGATTCCACAGAAATTCAAACCATCATCAGAGATTATTACAAACAACTCTGTGCACATAAACTAGTAAACCTGGAAGAAATGGATAAATTCCTGGACACTTGAATCCTCCCAAGCCTAAACCAGGAAGAAGTCAAAACCGTGAATAGACCAATAACAAGGTCTGAAGTTGAAGCAGCAATTACGAGCCTACCACCAAAAAAAAAGCCCAGGTCCAGATGGGTTCATAGCCGAATTCTACCAGACATACAAAGAGGAGCTGGTACCATTCCTTCTGAAACTATTCCAAACAATCCAAAGAGAGGGAATTCTTCCCACATCATTTTATGAGACCAACATCATCCTGATACCAAAACCTGGCAGAGACTCAGCAAGAAAAGAAAACTTCAGGCCAATATACATGACAAACATAGATGCAAAAGTCTTCAATAAAATACTGGCAAACTGATTGCAAAAGGATATCAAAAAGCTTATCCACCATGATTAAGTAGGCTTCATCCCGGGTATGCAAGGCTGGTTCAACATACGCAAGTCTATAAACGTAATTCACCACATAAACAGAACCAAAGACAAAAACCACATGATTATCTCATTGATGCAGAGAAGACCTTTGACAAGATTCAACAGCCCTTTATGCTAAAAACCCTCAACAAACTAGGTATTGATGGAACGTATCTCAAAATAACAAAAGCTATTTATGACAAACCAACAGCCAATATCATACTGAATGGGCAAAAACTGGAAGCATTCCCTTTGAAATCTGGCACTAGACAAGGAGGCCCTCTCTTACCACTCCTATTCAGTATAGTATTGGAAGTTCTAGCCAGAGCAATCAGGCAAGAAAAAGAAATAAAGGGTATTCAAATAGGAAAGGAAGAAGTCAAATTGTCTCTATTTGCAGATGACATGATTACCTATTTACAAGACCCCATCGTCTCAGCCCAAAATCTCCTGAAACTGATAAGCATCTTCAGCAAGATATCTCAGGATACAAAATCAATGTGCAAAAATCACAAGCATTCCTATACACCAATAACAGACTTAAAGAGAGCCAAATCAAGAATGAACTGCCATTCACAATTGCTACAAAGAGAATAAAATACCTAGGAATACAACTAACAA
>CAUYLG010031784.1:0-47988 GCA_963573385.1 Cacajao melanocephalus | reverse complement strand
TCCCCTTTATTGTATAGAATCAACAATGTGGGTTGACGTCAGCTGCTGAAAGCTGAAAGTATATATTGGGACCCTATGCACAAATAAAATGGCTGCTTAGGCACAGCCTATTCAGTCCTCCAGACCCCATCTGTCTATCTTCTTTATTTCCCGCGCACTTCTCTCCTTCCAGGTTGGGACCCTCTTGCAGGCCAAGAGTCCCCGGCAGATGTGCCATTCCCAACACCTCCTCACTTTTGTGGACACTTTTTCAGGTTGGATCAAAGCATTTCCTACCTCCCAAGAAACGGCGGACACGGTAGCCTCCCTTCTCCCTCAGGAAATCATCCCTCGCTTCGGCCTCCCTGCCACCATCCAGTCGGACAACGGTCCCGCATTCACGGCCCAAGTAGTCCAACTGGTTGCCAAGTCTCTCAGCATTTCCTGGAAGCTGCACATTCCTTACCATCCTCAGTCGTCGGGTAAAGTTGAACGAGCCCACGGCATCCTCAAAAACCATTTGGCCAAACTTGCTATAGAGGTAAAACTCTCCTGGCCTACACTTCTACCTCTTGCTTTAGCCCGAGTACGGGCCACACCACGGGAACCAACGGGCCTTAGCCCCTTTGAACTGCTCTACGGCCGGCCTTTCCTAGTCTCCCATAACCTCGCTGCAAAACCGCCTCCACTAGCCTCCTACCTCCCCTTTCTCTCCCTTCTCCGCCACTTGCTCAGAGAGCACGTGGACCGCACCCTCCCTGTTGTTTCAGGACCAGAAGACCTCCACCCGGCAACACCTCTACAACCAGGTGACAGTGTCCTTCTCCGGGAACTCAAGACAGCCTCTCTGCAGCCCAGGTGGTCAGGACCTCATATCATTATCCTAACCACTCCCACCGCGGCCAAACTCTTAGGCCACACTTCATGATACCATGTGTCCCGCCTCAAGTTGGCTCCCCAAGATAACCAATGGAAGTCTGAACTCCTGGGCCCCACTTGCCTCCGCCTCACCCATAGCGCCAGCCTGCTGCCTCCTAACCCTTCGAACCCTCCTCCTAACAATCCTGATGGCAGCCCCCCCTGCTTACCTGGCTAGCTTCCATTGTCACCCCCATTATCGTTGGTTGCCTTTTACTAATGCTAGCCCCTT
The DNA here is from genome assembly GCA_963573385.1 of Cacajao melanocephalus. Classification (NCBI taxonomy): domain Eukaryota; kingdom Metazoa; phylum Chordata; class Mammalia; order Primates; family Pitheciidae; genus Cacajao; species Cacajao melanocephalus. The sequence continues at coordinate 46,859 of CAUYLG010031784.1, read as the reverse complement.
TTTTCCTCAAGTTTTTACAGGCCTGCATGAGAGAAATTTCCAGGGTAGCTGTAAACCAAATGTTGCTGCACCCCTACGCCCAACTCCCCACCGAGGCTCTGGCCAATTGACCCTTTCCCCTCACTCCGCCCCCACTCAGCAGGAAGTAGCCAGAAAGAGGTGGCGTCCTGTATCATCAAAAGGGTCGGAATGTAAGGCCAGTTGCCTCACCAGGGAGCCAGGCATGCCCATCCCTCCCCGTCTTACACCTGAGCACATGTTCCCTTGGAGAAATCCGGCAGATGTGACCCCAGCCTGCACTGAAAAGCCCGCCCGACCGCCTACCCGCCAATTACAGCCCGCCCCATCTCCATCCTGTGTCCCTGCAAACCCACCGAACCGCCTGCCCACCGACTATGAACTGCCCCGTCCTCATTCCTTGCTCTCCCAACCTATATGAACCCGTGCCTCAGGAAGTCAGGCATGACTTCTCTGGCCCCTCTCTACCCTGGGACCACAGAACCTCGCCCGGGAGCTGAATAAACTGGAATTTAATTTTTCTCGTGCTGGGCTCAGTTTCCTCATTTTAAACTCGACAATAACCTTACAGAAACCACACTCCCCTCAGGAGATCAGTTATACCACCCAAAACTCAGCAGTAACCACAGACGAACCAAACGATGGACCACATATACAATGGTGGTCCCAATGTATTATGTAGTGAAGTCATAGCCTTTGTAATGTTGCAGTGCAACACATTACCTTTTCTATATTTAGATATACAAATACGAGTATGTTATAATTGCCTACAGTATTAAGTACAGCAACATACCATACAGGTTTGCAGCCTAGTAGCAATAGGCTATACCATACAGCCTACGTGTGTAGTAGGCTACATACCACCTAGGCTTGTGTAAGTACATTCTATGATGTTCACACAACAACAAAATTACCTAATGACACATTTTTCAGAACATATCCTCTCTGCTAAGCAACATACGACTGTACATGTTTGGCTTCCAGTCAAGATTCTGAACATTTACTTCAGAAAAGGCAGAGCAATCTGGATTCATTCTCCTTCCTTTGAAATAAAGGGAGATTGTCAAATAAATTATAAACAATCCCTGCTTTGACAAGCAGGAAAACTGTAGAATAACCACTTGCCTGAAAAAGCTGTTTAGAATACAGAATCTACCATTTAGAAAACAGAATCTACCATTAACATTTCAAGTAATCTCAAATAAGCTTAACTTTTCCCCTTTTCAAAGGAAAGGAAAAGAAATGTTTCCATGTAAACATATCAATTTACCTTGACACTTGGAGACCGGGAAGAATCATTGAAAACTCCTCAATATAAATTCATAAGCTGACATATTATTCAATATTAGACAACCTCTTGGTTTCAAATTCAGTACACCCTGACCCAGTATTACTTCTAAGTTAGGTGACAAGTGTAGTTCCTCCTACTGGGTAAAACTTCTTCTCATTTCTTCGCTCTAGAGATCTACATTAACATCACAAAAGACAACCTCTAAAGAAATTCAGAACTTATGTTAATAATGCCTTCCTAGGCTCTCTGATCTTCCTATTAAAAAAAAAAAATCAAAAACCTAAGAAAGGAAATGTGGATTTTAGCTGCCTGACTATGTAGCCTCATCTTAGCACTGTAATTAGCTTGCTATAAGTCTTTGGCCAATCCAGTTAATCTCTCTGACCCTCAGCTTTCTCATTTAGAAAATAGGAAGCAATCAATTACAGTTCTCTTAAAAGTACTAGCTTAGCTTTAAGTATCTACAATTCACCTCCACTTTCAAATTTACTTAATAATGCTAAGATCATACTTTTGTAGAATAGTATAAATAGGCAATAGTTCACAACAAGTTAACGGGCCGGGGGTAGTGGCCCACAATCCCAGCACTTTGGGAGGACAAGATAGAGGAATTGCTTGAGGCCACGTGCTCAAAACCAGGATGGTCAACATAGTGAGACCGGATCTCTTTAAAAAACAAAACAAAAAACACCACAAGTTAATAAAGTTTCTACCTCCTTATCACTATTCACCATCTGTTACTCCTATCTTAGGACCATTATGATTGTCGTATTCTCTTTAATTATAATGCAGAATAACATGAAAGGTTTGCAGTGGATCTCCAGAGTATTTTGAGAATTAAATAATAATAATAACAATAAAACATAAAACAACCATATTTAAAACAGGGGATATAGACTATGTTTAAGAGACTTTGTGTTCTATGCATATGTTTCAGGAAATCCATGATTCCCAGATCCTATGTGGATTTTCCATATTTAGGCAGATGTACATATAAGCATGTTTAAGAGAAAAGTTTTCCATAGTTTCCATCTGGTTATCAAAGCGGTTAAAAACCACTAATTTAAAGGTTTTTCTTCAAATTGTCTACCAAAGGAAAAGGCAATTATGAACTGATCACTACCTAACAGTTCACCATGAATCAGCATTTCAAGCATATTTAAGTATAACTACCAATGTATCCATCAGCTATAAAAGGCTAAAAACAAAAATAAACAAGACTTAAACACCGAAAAGGTCAGAAATCTACTACTGAAGCTAATCTAATATTGGTAGTCAACACTGCAGTTAACAAACTGTGCCTTTTTTTCCCTCTTTTAACAAATACCTTAAGGTAGAGAAAGACTGCCATCTAGTGATGGCCCTTTTCTAACATTCCTCGAAACGATGTTGCCTTACAAGTAAACAGGACTGCTTAAAAATCTAAAAACTATATTCCATAATACTTGTTTGTCAGAGACTTATAGCTGATTACTAAATGATATGTAAAGTACTGTAATGTTAAATTTCCATCACTATTAGTAAGCAGGATCCTGAGAACAAAGGCATAGGTTTTTGACATGTCCAGGTTATGTTGCAGTCAAACAAAACAATCTACGGAATAAACTGCAGCACTAGTTTAATTATTTGTGAAAATCTCAATAATATTCTAGTAGTAGTTAGTAAAAGGCAAACAAGAAGAAATACATGGAATTAACAAAACTTTGTATACTCTAAATTCTGACTCAACTAAGTAAATGCTGCCCTGTGGAGTCTGGTTTCCAAAACCCCCCAAATAAACCACAGGTTTTTGCAAAAAGTAAATTATTTATCCTAGTATAACTATCTGATGCATAGTTCTAAATATGATAATGATACTATATCCATATCCCACCTAAATTTCATGTGCATATTAAGAGATCTTAATTTATAAAATGGCACTTGAGTAATTCTACATGAAAAAATATTTACCATTCCCCTGTACCGAACCACTACAGGATTATATCACTTGCTTAGAGTCTACATTAACTCAAATTTGCTTGTCAAAGAAGGGGGAGAAATAATGTTATGAGCATTATGTTATTTCATTTAAATCCAATGCACCTTATAAATTAGACATTATTCCCATTTTATAAATGAGAAACCTGTAATCTAAGAAGATGAAGTAACTTGCCAATTTCACATAGCTAGAAAGTGTCCTCTCTAGTGCATCAGTCTATCTCTTAGAACAAGGAAAGCAAGCAAGTCGCATGGGGCCCCAAAATGTTGGTTGAAAGAAGTCTTAAGAGATGGAATACAAAGCTCTCGTTGTATACTCAAGGAAACTGAGGCCAAGGCAAGTTAAATGCCTTAATCAAAATTACATTGCTTCTTATGATACAATTAGGCCCGACCCCCAAAGAAAACACAGTTCAAAAAAGCTAATGCAGTATGAAGCCCAGCACAAAGCTAAGTGGTTTAAAAAGAGAGAGACAAACTTCTACTTCAAGATGAGTAAGTTGCCTATTAGTTGTGCCTACACAATTATTCTCTTCTTCCTCCTACTGGAAGAGTCCCAATTCATTCTGATATTTCTATTCTACCACAGGGATAAATATTCATTGGTCTGTAAACCAATCATGTTAATTGCATTCTCTTTGTCAGTAACCAGTTAATATATGGTCAAGTGACACACTCATCTCACTAATGAGAAGGAAAATCTGGCAGTGAGGGTCCAAAAGAAGGTTTTCTTTCCTGAAGCATTCAGGAAAAGAAACTGCTTTTCCTGCTTTACACATTGTCCTGTGAAAGCATAATGTTTAGGGATGCAGTAACCACTCCGAAAAGGAAGAAGATATTGCCAAAAAATCTTAGAATGGCAAAAGGGAAGATGAAAAACACTTGGGTCTTTGATAGTGATGCAATCCTGAAACAGCCCTATCTCCAAACATCATGTTATATGACTTAATAAATTTCCTACTGTTTAAGCCACTTTCCCTTGATATTCTGCTACTTGCAAAGGAAAGTATCTTAAATGATGGCACATTGTTCAGTCTTCAAAGGTAACAAGCAAGTCAAAGAAACAATCAATAGCAAGTCAGAGCCTACACAATGAAAAGCAAGGTTGTTCCCTGGATCTAGGCCATTCTTGTCCCTTTGCTTCTAGTTTAGTTAAGAGTAACTCTCATTTTCCCCTCAATTTTCAGCTTGCACCTTCTCTGGGAAACCTTCCCTAATCATACAGACTCGGTTATGTGCTCCTCTTCTGTGATTATCACCTTCACAAATTTATCAAACTTTATCTGATTGTCCATTCACTTGCCAATCTCCCCATACTAGAATGCTAATCTTTTTGTGGGCAGTGAATATATTTTACCCATTTTATCTCTACCTCCTGGCACAGAGCCTGGCACAGATGTCCTTCATATATGATGAAGATGGAGAAAGAAAAGGAAAGGTAGGAGACTAACTGATGAGGACTTCTAGTTGTTTCAGAGATGAATGCAAAAGTGTATCCATTGATACAAAGCATTTCTGTTGAGATGTTTTCTGAACCACGGAGAACTTCAAGACACAATGAACTGAACATTTTGGTTTTGGTTTTGATTAATCCAAGGAAAAAATTCCAGAGTTTATTCTGGTCTTTTCTTTTTCATATATATGTTTTTAAACTTCTGTCACAGTTTTAGTGCTCAGACGTTTTCTTCTCATTAAGCTCCATAAAAGCATCATTAGTATTTTTGTTTATTTGAAAAGTTAAAAATGAAGTGGAAAAACAGATTTGTGCATGATGTTGAAAGAGAAACTGCAGGAGGTCAAAAGGAGTTTAAAGTCCCTTCTCCTTACTTCAGTTTGTCTATCAGTTTAATTCCAACCTTAGAATTGTAATCTGGATGCTCTGGGCACATAAAGATGAAGTAGATCAATCAGATCATCATCACTGACAAGAGAAGCATATGCTAGTTAATGAATTCTAAGCTGAACACTATACCCAAATATGTTTGTACTGCTGATGAAATACATTTAAATCCTTTTTCCAGTTCCAAAGATACCAAGGTATCCAACTGGTTTCACACAAAGATAGCCCATATAACCAAAAGAATGCTGTGATGCGGATCTCTCTCAAGGCAGGAAGGGAACCCCAATGATGGCTATTTTCAGAGGAATAGAAACAGGGTGGAGCAGTTTCAACTGACACCTAGCCAAAGGGCCTACTAAAACCTGGTTTTGGTTAAATACCACAGGAAAGTAGAGAAGGGGAAACTGTCACAAAATATCAGTCAAATCAACAACAGACTATTAGGAAATAAACTAATGAAAGCAAGGAAACTCCAAATTAAGAACATAGAGTCTGCCATAACTGCTACTATGATAATGTCACACTGTTGGAACAAGTAATCACCATCAGTAACTGAAGCTATAAAGGCAAAATAGGATTGTCAGTGCTTCACTTTGTCCTTTGTATCTATTTGTGTTAAGTGCAAAAAGATTTTATTTCACCCGCATCTTTCAGTAGTGGTCATGAAATCTGGCACATAAAAGTTGGATCATGAATGTAGCTGCTAATTATAAAGACATTAAAAATGTCTTTAAAAAGTACCTCTACAGACTGGTGATACTCATTGAATCTAACCTAGAAAACTGCTGAAAGCAGAATACTAATACAGTTGGTTAGGAGTTACAACATACTTGGTAGGTTAGCTCTGGTTTCACTGCATGGAATTCAGAGTGTTAAGTTTAACACTTAAACATGCAATGTTGGAGCTAAATGAAATGACCAGTTTACTTAGTATCTATCACCACCATAATGAGTCTGAATCTAGGGCATGTTGATAAAACTCTTCCAGATTCCTTATAAAAGATATTAAGTAGTAGGGTGGTGCAAAAGTAATTGTGGTTTTGCCATTACTTTTAATGGCAAAAATTAAAAGTAATGGCAAAACCATAATTACTTTTGTACCATTCTAAATATTTAATTAAATAATTACTCTGAAGAGACGTAAATATTAAGAGACTGTGTATTAAGTATTGAACATGATTCTACTAAGAGAAAAAAAAAGTAATTGAACATTTCGGTCTCCACACTTAAAATTACCATTATGGTTCCGACGATAGGTATCATTAAGCTATTAACAGAGAAAGACAAACTAATAATGGTTAACAATAGTATGGTAGAAACACTGCAGTGAATAGTCATGATCCACTTATGCATGTATATTTAATGTGGATTTAACAAAATAGACCATGCAAGTTTCCTAGAATCTCTGAATCAAACTCTAATAAATGTAAGTAACCTCATTTGTAGATGTTTATGTTGTGTATACTATGTTTATAAATGCATGTATTATATATAGTATATATGCTATATATGTGGGTGATACATATATACATACCTGACACACACATACTTACACACACACAAACACACACACACAGTTTTTCTAATTTTCTGAGAAAGAACCAGACCTAACAACACCACATTCAACTCCTGGTCCAATTTCACCCGTAAGTGGTTATTTGCTGATACCCCATGGCCAAAAATGAACTGACCACAATTTAAAACTCTTTAACTCTATAAGCAATTAAGTCCATGAAAGAGGATGGATGAAAGGCATCAGAATAGTTTCCATTCTAAAACATAATAATGAACAAAGCAGGCAAAATAGGATGAAGTTCCATCAACAGTATGGAAGACTGGATACATATGAAAAACCTTTCTACTATCAAATCCTAATCACCTCTAACCACCTCTAGCCTAATCGCTCTGATCACCTCTGATCTAATGCTTCTATTTTATAGCCATATAGAGAAAAAGAGATGGCCGATTGCCCACACATGGTGGGGAGTCAAATCAGAAGTCTTCAAATGAATGAAGCCAAGATACCCAAGGATACATCCTTAGTGAAAGATAAAATAGAAAAATACTTCCCCATAAAAGGAGACTGCAAGTAAACTTGCCTATCTGGTGTTGGCTCTGGGTGAGGGAAGGAGAAAATTCCCCTGATAATTTGAAATCACATGCCAGCCTTCTCACAGAAGGGAGGTCTATACTCATACTATTAATACTATGTGGTCTGAGAAATCTCAATTGACAATTTATTTTTAAAGTAGCCCCAGCATGGTTGTTAATACCCTCAAATAACTGACTGAAGCAAAAGCAAATCTTCTCCAGAGAAATATACCTTAACCCATACTTCTAGGAATTCTCACAAATAATACTCCTTTGAACTGGAACTTAAGTATCAAAAATCATAAAACACAGAAGGAAACAAAGTATAAAAACAAGAATCAGAAGAAACACAAATAGCAAAATCAGGCTTGCAAAGGCTTAAAAATTAATATATATACATTAAAAATAAATGTGTAAGATGCTTAAAGAAATATAAAAGGGAATTACCAAGGGAAAAAAAAACTATCAAAAATGAATATATGAACCCAAAATATCTGAGATAGGTCTCAGTCAATTTACAAAGTTTATTTTGCCAAGGTTAAGAATATGCCTGTGACATAGCCTCAGGAGGTCCTGATGACATGTGCCCAAGGTAGTACACGTGTCCAAGGTGGCTGGGGTACAGCTTGCTGTTATACATTTTAGGAAGACATAATATATCAATCAATATAGGTGAGATTTAGATTGGTTTGATCTGGAAGGGTATGACAACTTGAAGCAGGAAAGGGCTTCCAGGTCATAGGTAGATATAAAATTTTTCTCATTGGCAACTGGTTGAAAGAGTTATTATTATCAGTAGAAAGGAATATCTGGGTTACAATAAGGGATTGTAGAGACCAGGGTTTTATTATACAGATGAAGCCTCCAAGTAGCATGCTGCAGAGAGAATAGTCCGTAAATGTTTCTCATCAGACTTAAGGTCTGTGTTGATGTTAACGTTGCAGGGGTAGAATGAGACATGTCCAACTCCCTCTTCCATCACTGCCTGAATTTCAGGTTAACTCTAGAATGCCCTTGACCAAGAGGAAGGGTCCATTGAGATGGTGGAGGGACCTTAAAATTTTATTTTTGGTTTACAAATAAACTGGAAATGAAATACAGAACTTTTAGAATAAAAACTATAATAACTGATATTTGAAACAAGAAATAGAAGGGAAAATACTTCACTGGGAGGTATACATATAAAAAGTACAAAATGCAGCACAGAGAGACAAAAGATGGAAAACACTAAAGAAGAGTATGGAGAATACGATGGGTTTATTGGGAGCTCTAGTAAGAAATAAGAGACAGGTAATTTAAAAAAAAAAATAGCTGAGAAGTTCTCAGAATTGATAAAAGAGAAATTGTGACCCTCAAAATAAAAAGACCCATAAGCCTTACCAAAAGCAGCCCCTATCTCTGCTCAGTCACATCTATCAAATATTTAGAACTGGCTGCCTATTTATCCCTTATCTTCACAGCTAAACTTCAGTGGCATGCAGAACTTTGCTATGATGGAGCTAATTATGTAAATATATGGACCCCTAGACCCATGCAAACTTTTGATTTGTCTTTTACCAGCTCATTCTTCCATTACTGACAGCATCTATTCCAAACTGTCACCATTCTAAGATGCCAATCTCAATCCTACAACTGTCTTTCACAATGAATGGTGTTGCACATATTACATTTTTAAAAATTCAGGCTTACTGGGCACAAAATATTCCTGACTTCTTGCATGCCAATACACAAGCCTATCTATATCTCTGTCTACGCTTATATTTGTTTCTTCTTATCTCTATGAAATAGATAAATCATCTCAATGCAAGACTAATCCTATTTCTAAAAATCTCATATCTCTTCCACTCCAGGAAGGTTATTCCATCAATACTTTCTTTGGTGGGGGAAGCTGTTCTGTATTTTTAAATGTTTATCTCTACTGATTTCTTTCTCTTAACAAAATATGCCCCCATCTTAACAAAACAACAGAGCCCGCTATTTTAAAGGAAAAAAAAATGCACTAAATAGAAATATCTCTTCTGATAAATTTCCTTCTGGCATCCTTTCCCTTCCTTTTCTCTCTCTCTCCCCTCTCCCACCCCACTTAAAATCTCAGTTAAGATTTTAAAAGAGCACACTACACTTACTGCCTCCATTTCCTCAAATTAGACTCGCTCTTCAAACCAGTATAATCTGTTTCTAACCTGTATCACTCACAATGAACCTATTCTTGCTAAAGTCAATAAAAGACTACTAATTGTCAAATCACATATCCACTTTTAAGTTCATCGCTTACTTGACTCCACTTTTGTATGTGCCACCACTAACTATCCCCTCTTTTTAAAATCTCTATTCCCAGGGCTATTACACTCCTTCTTGGTTCTCCCCATTCTCAATATCCTTCAATAATTCTTCTTGTTCCCTCTGCCCATGAATACCTCCTTGACCATTTCTTCTCACTTTTCATATATACACCCTCAGAGATCTCATCAATACCTCAGATTTTAGTATTAAACAAGTCTGGTTACCAAATCAATAACACCAGAACATATCTCTGTCAAGTCCTATAAAACTGAATACCTAACCACCATTCATCCTCAAAGACATTACAAACTGTGCATGTCAAAAACTACTCAGCTGGGTGTGGTGGTATGCACCTACAGTCCCAGCCACTCAGGAGGCTGAAACGGGAGGATCTCTTGAGCAGAAGTTCAAACCCAGCTCAAATAATACAACAAGGAGCATGTCTCTTGAATTAAAAAAAAAAAAAAAGGAATTCTTCAGCTCTCTACCCAAACTCACATTTCTCTCCTAGTATTCGCCATCTCAGTTGAAAATAACACCAGCCACTGAGTTACCTAAACTAGAAATATGTACGTTAACCTTGACACGTCACTCCACCTCACACCTCCTCATAACTAGTCACCAAGACCTACTGCTTCTAATTCCATAATGGGTCTTCTATACTCTTTTTCCTCCCTATCCTCTCCAGCTACTGCCTTGACTCACGTCCTCATCACCTCTATTCTGAACAATGTTTTTACCACTTTCCCCTAATATTCGTAACAATCCATCTTTAACACTTCTTTGACAGTAATTTTTAAAATGAGACCTTATACTTGAAATTGAAAGAAACACACACATATACATACAACTTTTGGATCTTGTTACAGGATCAAGTCCAAAGTCCCTAGCATAGTATGTAAGACCCCCTCCATAACCAGCATTATCTCTGAATACTCCCCACATTCACTCTACAACAACTTTTCTTGAAGTTCCTTGAGTGTAGCATGTATTCTCTCTGCCTGCAATCTCCTTACTATCACTTATCTGGCAAATTCCTACTCATCTTTCAAGGTTCAGCTCAAAACTCAACTCTTTCCTAAAACCTCTCTCCTTAATACAACTACTATAACCTGATACAGAAGCTCCTCACCTTCTTAGTTTTTAGGTTTTGTTTTTAAGACAGGGTCTCAATCTATGTCCCAGGCTCAATCAATCCTCCTGCCTCAGCCTCCCGAGTAGCTGGGACTATAGGCATGCATCACGACATCTAGCTATTTTTTTTTTTATTTTTTTGTAGAGACAGGGTCTCACTATGTTGCCCCAGATGGTCTCAAACTCCTGGGTCAAGCAATTCTCCCACTTTGGCCTTCCAAAGTACTGGGATTACAGGTGTGAGCCACCACGTCCAGCTCAGAAGCTGCTCTTCTTACCAACAAGGTAGAACCTAAGAAACTTCATAAAACCAAAGCAACTATGAGGAGCTTAAGCTTGCATACTCTGGAGGTATTTACACCAAACAAGACCATGAGTCCATTCCTTAAAGATTCAAATTCAATACTATTTTTTTCCTACTTGCTGATAATAGGCATCTTTTCCCAAACGAGGCCAATTCCTTTTTTCTCTTTTTCTTTTTTCTTTATTTTTTTGTAGAGATGAGGTCTTGCTACATTACTGAGGGTGGTCTCAAACTCCTAGCCTCAAGCAATCCTCCCACCTCAGCCTCCCAAAGTGCTAGCATTACAGGGTGTGAGCCACCATGCCCAGCCAAATTTCATCTACGATAACAGTCTTTTGCAGCATGTAATAGTCTAGTTCTATTTATTTTTTTTTAATGGTTTTGTTTGTTTATTTGTTTTTTCTTTTTAGAGACAGTGTCTCACTCTGTTGTCCACTCTGGAGCACAGTGGCACAATCATGGCTCACTTACAGCCTCTAACTCCTGGGCTTAAGTGATCCTCTAGCCTCCGCCTCCTGAGTCCCCAGGACTACAGGCATGCACTACCACACACAGCTAACTTTTTTTTTTTTTTCAGAAATGGGGTCTCATTACATTGCCCAGGCTGGTCTCAAACTTCTGGGCTCAAGCAATCCTCCCACCTCAGCCCCCAGAATTGCTGAGATTAGAAGCGTGAGCCACTGCGCCTGCCCATAGTCTAGTTTTGTAAGGAATATATTCAAAAATCTATTTTTTGGCCGGGTGCGGTGGCTCACGCCTGTTATCCCAGCACTTTGGGAGGCCAAGGCGGGCAGATCACGAGGTCAAGAGATCAAGACCATACTGGCCATGATGAAACCCCATCTCTACTAAAATATAAAAAATTAGCTGGGCGTGGTGGTGCGTGCCTGTAGTCCCAGCTACTCAGGAGGCTGGCTGAGGCAGGAGAATCGCTTGAACCCAGGAGGCGGAGGTTGTAGTGAGCCGAGATTGCGCCAATGCACTCCAGCCTGGTGACAGAGTAAGACTCCATCTCAAAAAAAAAAAAAAAGAAAAAATACTAATAAAAAGAGAAAAGAAATCTATTTTTTTAAATGATGAAACAAAATCTATTGAAGCACCTAGCCCTATCCTTGACAAGGAGTGTACGATAAGGATATAGGATAAGAGTTACTCCTTAACAGTCATGGTATAATCATTCACCAACTGGCTCTCACTTTGTCACTGTATAAATTTGAACTAGCCTTGAACCTATGAAGCCACATGTCGTTTGAGGTAAATTTCACCAGGAGTACTGTCATCTTGTTTTGCCTCAAAGTTCTTGAACAAATGCCTATTATTATCCAGAAGTTACATTTAGGATAATGAGCCTAGAAATGAATAGGCAGCACCACTAATGATATTTGCTGGTGGAAAGCATAGTTAATGTCCTTTTGCTTTGAAATGTTTATTTGTTCGTATTTTTGAAAGGGTACTATGGTGAACACTCTATACAGTAATGATTTATTTACATGTCCATTTCCCCTGTAAGACCATGAGTTTCTTGAGAGTTTACACCTGGAACAATGGCTGTATCCCACAGAGAAAGCATTATAAAGCAACAAAGAGCTTAAAGCAGTGCCCAAAAATGTTTCAACATTTCAACTTTCCCCAAAGACAAGCACTAGAGTTAAATAATAAATATTCTTACCAAAAAGTAAATTCAAGTTCTAGCAATGCAAATAATTTGCACTCCAGCTAAATGTTAAGTAGAAAAAGAAAGAAACAGAGGAAGAAAAGGAGAAATTTAGATGGCTAAAGGAAATCTATTGTAGGAGGAGAGGAGTGTCTGGCAATAATTTGTTATTTCCCTAGCTCTCCTCTAACCTTCTCTGGAAGCTAGGAGAAGGAAGATGATTAAACTGCAACAAGACCTGGCCCTGAAGAGAGCTGGTGTTTCTGGCCCTTGTTGCCAACAGAAGGGGGAGGGTGACAGCAGTCCCTATGGGCTTTTAGAAAAAATTGCTTCCAGGTGGAAATTTTTTATGGTACTGAGCTGCCTGGAGCCATTTTTTGCTTTACTCCTTAACTACTGATGATTAAACCATGGACAATCAGGCTGCAACAATGGAAACAGTTAGACAGCTCTCAAACATCATGGTTACATGCTCCAAATTACAAAGTTAACTATCAAAGGAGAGAAAAAATCTGTTGGCAAAGTCTTTTTTAAAGGGGGACGTTTTTAACTGGGAGGGTGAGGTGGAGTCTGTTAAAGATTTAAATTTGCTAGAATATAAAAGTAGCCAAGAACTCTGTATCATAATGATAAACATCAGTCCCATCCCAAACCTAGACACTGTAATGTATAGTCATAGGGAGCTGAACAAAGGACAATGCTAAATGTCCTGGTATTTCACAATTTTTCATTACTTTATTTTGGCCTGGATTGAGCATTCTATTAAATGATTATCATAGGTGTCTGTAGGGAAATCCAGCCACACAACATGTGGGATAGCTAAGTCAATTTATACTTAATCATGGTACTGAAAAAAGTTGTGATATATATTTCTGAGTTTGGAGTGATGGTTCAAGAATATTGGCAGAAAAAAAGTTACTTACAGTACCAACTCATATGAAAAGTACACACAGAGACTAATGATTTGACCACCCAGTAATTTAATCTAGGCAATTTTATTACCACACTGTCATCCAGATCATTAAAGGTTAAATTCAGCCCAAAATTATAAAACAGTAGTAAAAATAAGCATTTTAAAAATATGTGCCAAATCCTGTTAAACATTTTATATTTACTAACTCACTTATTCCCCAAAAATAATCCTCAGGGAATAGTTATTATCCTCATCATTTTGCATCTGAAGCAACCTTTCTCACATTGCCAGTACACAGAAGCATGTACCTTTCCCAGTTTCCCACAATTACATAAAGGATAATAAAATGGAAGGGAAAGGATGAGGGAGAGGAAAAGGAAGATGAGTAAAAGGAAGAGGAAGAGGAGAGAAAGACAGAAGGTGAGGTGAAAAAACAGATGTAAAACTATATACACATTCAATATAAAGATAAATATGTCTAAATATTTTAATTCAATTCTATAGAAAACACAATCAAGGACAGAAAGAAAACCAAAAAACCAATACAATGTTTACATGATGCAATTCTGAATTTTTTCTATTTCTGTATTACTTTATCTAGTACTTAAATAAACATGTATTGCTTTTCCAACTAAAAAAATAAAATGCATTTAAGAATCTAGAATAGTACCTGATTCATAGTAGATGCTCAATAAAATATTACTTAAAATGAAAACCAAACAAAAATTCAGTGTAACCAGAGTCTAATTTTCAATAATCTAAAATAAAATAAATGTTTTTAAAAAATAATGTGGCAGTTAACAATAACAAAATGGAGTCACTTATGTCAAAACTTTAACCAAAATGGAGTCAGGGAAGGCCATAAACAAACTCTTTCCCTTGCATTCCTGAAATACCTGCACATCTTGTTAGTACCTTGTAAACAGGGCAAACAGAGATTATCACAAGAATTTCCTCTGGCCTACAGTATTTCAGATAAGACATTCAGACCTGGATAGTTGCCTAGCAGCAGCTATCTCCTCAAATGAATTAGTGCCAACTCCCACAATAAGTCCCTGAGACCAATGTGCTTTGTTTCAAAGCAGTTTGTAGGAACTTCTCTTTGTCTTTAAAAATTTTCAGTTTGTCCCAGTTTTCCTCACGTGAGCCTATGATTTTCAAAGCATGTACACCCTACGTTGCAAACCTTCGCTAGTACCAAATAAAATCTTTTGTTCTAGACAGTCTATCTCTCTGAGTTCCTTTTTCAGGTTGACAAATAAAATGAAAACTTCTTCTCAGGACCGATCTCTCACAGGAAGCAATCACCATTGGTCAAAATTTTTAAAATTCAGTTTCTTTTCCATATTCTAACTTCCTCTAGGAATTAATCAGGATATCAAAATTGTTTTAAAACATATATATGGGCCAGGCACAGTAGCTCTTGCTTGTAATCCCGGCACTTTGGGAGGCCGAGGCAGGAAGATTGCTTGAGCCAAGGAGTTCGCGACCAGCCCAGGCAAGACCCCAATCTACAAAAATCGTAAGAATTAGCTGAGCATGGTGGTGTGTGCCTGTGGTTCCAGCTGTTCAGGAGGCTGAGGAGGGAGAATCACTTGAACTTTGCAGGTTGAGGCTGCAGTGAGCCATGTTTGTACCATCGCACTCCAGCCTAGGTGACAGAGTGAGACTCTGTCTCAAAAAAAAAAAGTACATACATTTGATATCTTAACATTCTTATTTGAGAATTGATGAAACAGATTCCTAGATCCCTTCCACTGCAACTACAGAACACATCAGTTAATGTTCTCTTATTATCCCTCAAATGGGAAGGGGAAAGAAGACAGTAGCTTCAACGGTTATTATGATGGAACTTCTGATCTATTACTATGTAACTTATTTGTCAACGGGAAAAGTAAGCCACTTTCTTTCGCTTCCTAGTCCACTAACAAGATATGCAAAAAAACTCCCTACAAACATCATAAAGCTATTTACAAAAAAAAATTTGTTTTTACACAAAAATAAATTTGGTCCCTCCTCTCACAGCATAGGTGCCATGCTTCCGTTAGGAAACAATTTTGTGTGTTTTTTCTAGAAGCATTTGTTTGAGAACAGTATAGACTAGCCCATTTTAATAACCTCTCTTTAACAATGAAGTGTACAGGGAAAAAAAGGAACCTCAGAGATGATCCAGTCCAATTTCACAGACATAAATTTTCCAGCTATGTCCATAAATACTAGTCCAGGTTCTGCTGGAATATCTCTAGTAAAAAGAAGTTCCCTACAAGGCAACCAATCCCATTTCAACAGCTGTTGCAAAATTCTTACACAAAACTAAAACTTACCTTTCTATAATTTTCACCATTTATCTTATTTTTGCCCTCAAAGGACTACAGAGAACAAGCCCTTGATCCCTTCTTTTCCTTCTCCAGACTAAACAATCTCAAATTATTCAACTATTCTACATATAAACAGCCTTCCAATTATGATTTTTACCCTCTGGATATGTTCCAGCAGTCACTCTTCTTTAAGTGTAATAACAAAGGCAGTGTAACACAGTGGGCAAGAACACAAGCTTCATAGCCAGGATTCGAGCCTTGGGTCTGCTACTTAATAGTTGTGCGATCTTGGACAAATTTATTAAACCTCTGTACACTTCAGTTTCCACATCAGGAAAATGCAGATAATGGTAGGAACCACTTCACATAGTCGCTGTGTGAAGATTAAATGAGATAATGTAGGAATTCTGAACAGTACCTGGCACACAAAAACCATTGTATAAATATTAGCAATTTTTAAATCAAGCATGATGAAACTAGAAAAATAAAGTCCATCTCCTTTAACCTTGCTACTTAGCTCCTATAAACAGCCTAATATTAATGCTTACGCAGTTTTGACAGTCATACGGTGCTATATAGTGAACTCAGAGTCATAAAATTTTTCCATGTGTTTTTCTATATTGCTATATGCATGTAGTTGATAGCCTGAATCTACAATTTACTACTATTAATTATGGTTAATTTTTCCAGTCTTTTGAGACCTTTTGGGACAATGACTGCCATTTCAACTTTCCATTTTCGTGTTTCCCTTTGTTACGGTACAGGAAGATTTTCACAAAAGAAAAAATTTACTGTGGGGAAGTGCAGAAACCCAGAAACCCTAGAATCTAAGAAAAAAGCCCCCTGGCATGCACCAACATTTAAACGAAGATTTGCTGGTTTCCCATTTTAACAGGGAAGACTGTTAATCATATAAAAGTCAAGTAGAGACTTGAAAAAGTTAATATTGATTCTTTAGAAAAAAAGTCCAGGAAATAGAAAAAGTCACCAACCTCACTTCCTTAAGCCAATATTCAGCCCCCCTACTGTGTCCAACTTGGAGAGAATCTGCCATGAGCCAAAGCTTTTCATGTCCCTACCTTTTGAAGGCACAATGGAAACAATTCCCAGAACAAGGGAGTTGCGTCAGTGAACTCTCTGCTCTTTCAAGTTGGAAGAACAGTTGATTCACACCATGTGTCAGAGAGAAACACCAGTGAAAACCAAGTGAGATAAATTTTAGGCCTCCAGAGCTGTTTAATATTAAACTGTATTAAATCCTTGTTATAGCAAATTATAAACAAAATATTTTGTTTACCCTCCCTCTCATATGCTTCTTCTCTTGAAAAGAAATTTTAAGATAATTCATAGTTCCAAGGTCACAGATGTTCCACCAAAAAATCATTTCCAAATGTTAGCATCCAGAACCAATGATCTGGATCATACTTCCAGCAAACTGCCCTGGCATATCATAGAGGAAGCTTTGCTACATAACCTTTTAGGTTTCAAGACAGCGTTAGTTTAGTGATGGTCATAGACTTAGAGTCAGACCTCACGTTTGTCAAATATCTCTACATGGAGTCAATCTCAGTGTCCACTCTATTCAATAATTTTACTTTCTATTTAGATCAAGAAATCAAATATATGTTCATCTACATAAATAATACTAAGTTGATTTTATTTTTAATACTATGAATGGTAAGACTAAAACCTGAAACACGTAATAATGTTCATCAAATGTCTGACCTGAAATGAGCATGTAGACAAAGTTAACACTGAAGGAAAAAAAAAAAGACCTGAAACAACTTTGATCTACATAAATTTGAAAAAAATAGTCCCACAGCAATCAAAATAAAATTTAACACAACTGATAACAAAACTCAAATTATAAAAGTTGAGGAAAAACTAAGTCAACAATACAAATATTTTAAAATAAAACTTAGTATGTTAAGAGACATCTTTCTGGAAAGAAAGACCACTTAAATTGCATGATTAGTTCAATACAAGGAATTAAGAAATTACAATGAGTAACTGTGGAAAGCAAATTTCACTTCTCTCAAAAATGACATATGATCCTAGGCACAGGGGCTCACGCCTGTTATCCCAACACTTTGGGAGGCTGAGGCAGGTGGATTACCTGAGGTCAGGAGTTCGAGACCAGCCTGGCCAACATGGCGAAACCCCGTCTCCATTAAAAATACAAAAATTAGCTGGGTGTGGTGGCACGTACCTATAATCCCAGCTACTCTGGAGGCTAAGGCAGGAGAATCTTTTCAACCCAGGAGGAGGAGGTTGCAATAAGCTGAGATTGTGCCATTGCACTGCAACCTGGGTGAAGAGCAATACTCCATCTCAAAAAATAAAATAAAATATCATATGATTAAAATTTTTTAGATATTTACCTGAGGCCTACTGTACACTTTCATTACTCTTCCATTATCAATAGATCAATCTGGTTTGGGTTGTATAACTTCTTTAGAGAATCTAATACTCTACACAGGTGAACTCTAAATTCAACAAAGTGATGATCTACTATGGCCCCAATCATCACTGAAGAAACAAAGTTGCTTACCAATAAATTACTTCTCCACAGGGTTATATTTAAGGGTATTCTCTCAAAGCTATGAAATATCCCCACCACATTCTAGTTCTCCACTCTATAGAATAATTTATTATTTATTTAAAGAGGGAATGTGGCAGCATCTTTTTTTTAATGTTCAAAATGTACCAAATTACAAGAAATAGACTTTTAAAAGCCAAGAAAATTTTGACTATTAAATAATAAAATAAGTGACCTCAGCAAATTAAATAGACAGTTTTCTCAGAAATTTAACAATATTGGCTATGTTAGGTGGTTTGGGCATTTTCCTCCCATAGGCTCATTTAGTATCTATTTACTGAAAATTTACTAAAAACAAAAAGAAAAGAATATCTTCCTTTGAGGGAGCCCATACTGTAATGAGTAAGGAAATATATAAGAAACCATAATGAAAGGTCACTATAAAACTGTTCAGGAGCTAAGCATGGTAGCACATGCCTATAATCCCAGCTAGCTACTCAGGAGGCTGAGGTCAAAGGTTCTCTTCAGCCCAGGAGTTCAAGACCACCCTGAGCAACATAATGCTCATTTCAAATTTTAAAAAAAGAAAAACCTGTGCATGGCTACAACATTTAAATATGTTACACCTAGGTAATACAGCAATGCAAAATAAAGGAATGTTCAGTACAGAAATGGACTAGTCAGAAAAGGCTTCTTGGAGTTGCTAACAAACACTAATAAAGAAAAATAAACCTTAAATACAAAAGCAAACAGAGGGAAGAAAATAACACTTAAAACACAAAGAAAGAATGACTACAGACTTCTCATCCAAATTATGTAAGGAAAAAGACAATGGAAAGATATCTATAAAGTGCTAAAGGAAAAAAATGTAAATCAAGAATTTTATACCCAGCAAACATATCTATCAACAAAGCAACATCTTAGAAAATTTGTTGTCAGCAGACACGCACTATAAAAACTGTTAAAGTAAGTTCCTCAGACAAAAATAATATGAAATCTGTTCAAAATCTGGATGTTCACAAAAGATTAAGGAGCAAATAAACTGGTAAATATATAGGAACATATAAAATATTTTTATTATTTTTAAATTTATTGTAAAAGATAACTGATTTTAAAAAAAGAGAGATTGTTGATTGTTCAAAGAAAAAATGATAATAATGAACTTTGGAATCAAAACACATGTACAAGTAAAACGTAGTTAACAATAACTCAAAGATCAATGGGTGAAATGAAAATATACTATTTTAAGGATTTTACGTTCTATATAAAGAGTTATGATAACATTTGAAGGCAGATTGCAATAAGTTAAAGATGCATACTGTAAACCCTAAAGCAACCACTAAAACAAACAAAACAAAACAAAAAACACTAAGACAGTACCTAACAATGGTATATTTTAAAATATTTGGTTGTTCTAATTCAGATAAGGAGAATATAAAATGAGAAATAAAGGGACAAAAAAAGATGAGACAAAAAAAAAAAAACAAACAGCAAAATAACAGTTAAACCTAGTCATATAGGTAATTGTGTTAACATACATTATTTCCTCTTTTCCTGATTTCTTTATAATTAACTGAGTATACTTCCATTTCCCCCTTCCTGTATTTAGAGCTATTGTTGTCATTTCTTTGTATAGTACCTTGGTGGTGTTTCATTGCTTATGTTTATCCTGCTCAAGAATGTTTAAGCATCTTGAATTACCATTCCTGTTTTCCAGAGAAAGTCAATTTGAACGTGTTTTTTCTTTTTTCTTCTTTTTTTTTTTTTTTTTTTGAGACAGGTCTTACTCTAGCACTCAGGCTGGAGTACAGTGGCATGATCTCAGCTCACCACAACCTCACCTCCCAGACTCAAGTGATGCTCCTATCTCAGCCTCCCAAGCAGCTGGGACTACTGGCACATGCTACCACGCCTCGCTAATTTTTGTTTTTTGGTGTTGACAGGGTTTCACCATGTTGGTCAGGCTAGTCTCGAACTCCTGACCTCAAGCAATCTGCCCTGCCCTGGCCTCCCAAAGTGCTAGGATTACAGGCATGAGCTACCAGGCCTGGCCCAATTTGAACTTTTATAAATGTTTATATTTTTAATTTTTGAGAATTAAGCCCATATCTTCAAATAATATAATATTGGCTGGGTGCTGTGGTTCAAGCCTATAATCCCAGCAGTTTGAGAGATGAAAGCAGGCAGATTACTTGAGCTCAGGATTTTGCGACCAGCCTGGGCAACATGGTGAAACCCTATATTTACAAAAAATACAAAAATTAGCTGGGTGTGGTGGCATGCTTGTAGTCCCACCTACTCGGGAGGCTGAGGTGGGAGGATCACTTGAGCACAGGAAGTTAAGGCCACAGTGAGCTGTCATTGTGCAACTGCACTCCAGCATGTGTGAGAGAGCAAGACCTTGTCTTAAAAAATTAAAATAATATAAAATAAAAAGATAATATTGCCATTTTCCTGTTATCAATTTTAGATATTGTCTACTTCCTACAATAATTGATAAAGAATTACCTCATCATACCATATCACTCCTTTTCCTCTCAATACTTACATACCCCTTTTAGTTTTTCTAAAGATTGCTTTTGTAATATAAATAATACAGTTATGCTTTTGTTTCTTGTATTATTAACGACAGATTATCTTGATTCCCAACTATGCAAAATGAATCACTACCTCTCCCTTATTTTCTCTGATTTTGGAGACAGAGTCTCACTCTATTGCCCAGACTAGATAGAGTGCAGTGGTGTGATCACAGCTCGCTGCAGCCCTGACCTCCCACACTCAAGCAATCCTCCCAACTTAGCTTCCAAAGTAGCTGTGCCACCACACCCATCTAATTTTTTAATTTTTTGTAGAGATGGAGTTTCACTCTGTTATGCAGGTTGCTCTCAAACTCCTGGGCTCAAGCAATCCTGCCTCAGCCTCCCAACATGCTGGAATGACAGGCATGAGCCACATGCCTGGCCCCCTTACTTTCCCTTTATATCTTTTCCTTACTTTCCCCAACTGTGGAAATGAATTTTACACTGATAGAGTTGATAAAATATATATTCTGTTCTATAATCATAATTGTTTTTCATAGATAGCCAATACTTTGCCTTTGCAAACCAACAAACAACATTTGCATTATTTTAACTACATAAATATTCTTCCCTTTTAAGCCAGATTGCATGCTAATATTAACATTCCTTCCTGGCTGGAATCCCTTTTTCTGGAAATCTCTTTCTTGAAACTCTCCTTGCTCCTGCTCCAATCTAAACTGATACTCTCAGCCAGATGTGTTTGCTTATGCTTGTCCTGCTCAAGAATGTTTAAGCTTCCTGAATTTCCATTCCTGTTTTCCAGAAAAAGTCCATTTGAATGTGTTTTTTCTTTTTTTTTTTTTCTTTGAGAGAGGGTCTCACTCTGGCACCTATAATCCCAGTGCTTTGGGAAGCCGAGGTGGTACAATGACTTGAGCCCAAGAGTTCAATACCAGCCTGAGCAACGTGGTGAGACCTCATCACTACGAAAAAAAAAATCAACTTGATAAGGTCCCTCCCATTTAGGAAGGAAAAAAAAATTCTTTTAATTAGCTGGGCATGGTGGCACATGCCTATAGTCCCAGCTACTTGGAAGGCTGAGTCAGGAGGATCACTTTAGGCCAAGAGTTCAAGGCTGTAGTGAGCTCCAGTATACTCCAGCCAGGACAACAGAGCAAGACCTTCTCTCTCAAAAAACTTTAAAATAAAAATAAATAAACTAATACCTCTCTAGGTCTTCTGCATACCTGTTTATGAAGGGTTATTTCCTGACTGACTTACAGAACTGCTCAGGCAGCCAGGCACAGTGGCTCACGCCTATAATCCCATCACTTTGGGAAGCTGAAGCAGGTGGAGGCTGAGGCAGGTGGATCACTGAGATCAGGAGTTCAAGAACAGCCTGGCCAACATGGTGAAACCCCACCTCTACTAAAAGACAAAAATTAGCCAGGCATGATGGCGGGTGCCTGTAATCTTAGCTACTCAGGAGGCTGAGGCTGGAGAATTGCTTGAACCTGGGAGGCGGAGGTTGCAGTGAGCTGACATCGCACCATTGCACTCCAGCCTAGGAGACAGAGCAAGACTCCATCTCAAAAAAAACAAACAAATAAACAAACAAACAAAAACAGAACTGCTCAGGCAACCAGAAATTAAGGGAACAAAACACTGGAGAAGAGGGAAACAGTAAGAACGGGTCAGCCAATATTCTTTACTCACTTTTTCCCCCTCAAAGTAAATATCATATCTGCGCTCAAGAGGCTGAAGTTCCCAGTAAAAAGAACAAGCAGAAAGCCAAGACCAAAAGGTAGAAAAATCAGTTTTTGACAGTTTTGGAGAACCCCAGTACCTTAAATTAGAGGCACAAGAGGTTAGAATCCTGAAGAGGAAAAATGGGAAGAAACATAACACTCATTATTTTCTCAACACATTTGCTGAACTCTTAAGCTATGCAAGGGGAGAGATTAAGATAAGCAGAAAGACTCAGAGAAGATGACAGAATTTTAGGTAGTCTTGAGGTATAAAGGAAAGAACAGAATTAAAGATCGACCAAGGGAAAGGCCCCTAATCATCACTTCAGGCTCTTTGGAATGTCTGGAAGACTACAGCACAAGGCAGTAATGAGCCAGAGACAGTCACAGCCTAGCTAAAGCCGAACTCTAGATTTAGCCAGCTCAGTTGTTGACTGGATTAAAGAGGACATTGCCATACCATCTTCCTTAACAAAAAATGGGGGCAGAGTGGAGGGACCTTCACTTAAGGAAGAAAACACCATCCAAAACATCCAGAATTTTTTTTAATGTCTATTCAGTCCAAAATTACGAGCCATGCCAAGAGACCACATGACTAAAAATCAAGATTCAACAGATGATCTAGATATTGAACTCATCAAATAAGAACTTTAAAAATGGCTATGATTAATATGACAAGAAAAAAGGAAAAGAAGAAAACAGATGAAAAGATGGAGAATTTTACCACAGCCTTACAATTTTTTTTTTAATTATAAAACTCAAGAAAACCCAGAACTAGGTTTTTAAAATTCAGAACTCCATAGATGGTTTACCAGCAAATAAGTCAATTGAAAAAATCCACATTGAGGCTGGGCATGGTGGCTTATACCTGTAATTCCAGCACTTTGGGAGGATGAAGCAGATGGATCATTTGAGGTTAGGAGATGGAGACCAGCCTGGCCAACAAAGTGAAACCCCTTCTCTACCAAAAACATAAAAATTATCCAAACGTAGTGACACATGTCTATAATCCCAGCTACTGGGAGGCTGAGGCACAAAAATCGCTTGAACCCAGGAGGCTGAGGATGCAATGAGCCAAGATCTTGCCACTGCCCTCCAGCTTGGGTGACAGAGTAAAACCCTGTCTCAAAAAATAATAATAATAAGGAAAAGAAAAGAAAAACTATCCACACTGAAGCATAAAGAGAACAAGGAAAGGAAAGGATGTAAAATACAGAAGAATCTAAGAAAAATGAAACATATGGGACACAGTCAAAAGCCCTCAGCCAGCAGTTCTCAAACTTTTTGGCCTGGCACTATTTTTATGCTCTCAAAAAATACTGGGTTTCCTGGCCGAGTGTGGTGGCTCACACCTGTAATCCCAGCACTTTGGGAGACCGAGGCAGGTGGATCACCTGAGGTCAGGAGTTTGAGACCAGCCTGGGCAACATAGTGAAACCCCTTCTCTACTAAAAATACAAAAAATTAGCCGCATGTGGCTATAATCCCAGCAAGGAGAATTGCTTGAACCTGGGAGGCAGAGGTTGCAGTGAGTTGAGATCGCGCCATTTCACTCCAGCCTGGAAAACAAAAGCAAAACCCCATCTCAAAAAAAATATATATACATATATATATTCCCCTTGGGTTTCCCAAGAACTTTTATATATGTGGTTATGTTTATTGACATTAGCCATGTAAAAACTGTAACTGGGCCAGGCACAGTGGCTCAGGCCTGTAATCCCAACACTTTGGGAGGCTGAGGCAGGCGGATTGCTTGAGGCTAGGAGCTTGAGACCAGCCTGGGCAACATGACAAAACCCCATCTCTACAAAAAATACCAAAAAAAATTAGCTTAGGCATGGTGGCATGCACCTGTGGTCCCAGCTACTCAGGAGGCTGAGGTGGGAGAATCACCTAAGCCTGGGAGGTGGAGGTTGCAGTGAGCAGAGATCAGACCACTGTACTCCAGCCTGGGTGACAGAGAGACCTTGTTTAAAATAAAAAATAAAAAATAAAGGCCAGGCGCAGTGGTTCACGCTTATAATTCCACCACTTTGGGAGGCCAAGGCAGGCGGATTGTCTGAGGTCAGGAGATCGAGACCAGCCTGGACAACAATGGCAAAGCCCTGTCTCTACTAAAAATATAAAACTTAGCTGGTGTGGTGGTGCGTGCCTGTGATCCCAGATACTCGGGAGGCTGAGACAGGAGAATCACTTGAACCCAGGAGGAGGAGGTTGCAGTGAGCTGAGATCATGCCACTGTACTCCAGATTCTAGCCTGGGTGACAGAGCAAGACTCCATTAAAATAAAATAAAATAAAAATTGAAAAAAAAGAAATTAAAACTGGAAAAAATATTAAATAAAAGAACATACAACTATAAATAAAACTCACCACTGAAACAATATTTTCATATCATGTAGCCTCTAAGAAACTCAATTCTATTCCCCTAGGAGAATGCAAGCTTTAAAAACAAAAAAAAGTAAATAACATCTAACTGATATTATGAAAATATTTTTAAATCCATAACTCCTCTGAAAGAAATTTTGTCATTGCATAATTGTGCAGAAACAATATTTAAAGACATCATAGCCAAGTATTTCTAAAAACTTACGAAAGGTATCAGTCCATAGTTTGAAGCTCTATAAACCTAAAGCATGATGAATGTAAAGAAAACGATACTTGGCCAGGCGTGGTAGTTCACACCTGTAATCCCAGCACCTTGGGAGGCTGAGGCAAGAATATTGCTTGAAGCCAGGAGTTCAAGACCAGCATAGGCATCAAAGCGAAACCCTGTCTCAAAAAAAAAAAAAAAAAACAGGCACAGTAGCATGCACCTATAGTCCCAGCTGTTTGGGAGGCTGAGGCGTGAGGATCACCTGCAGTGAGCTATAACTGTGCACTGTACTCCAGCCTGAGCAATAAAGCAATACTTCATTTTTAAAAATAATAATAAAGACCAGTACGCCTATGCGCATCATAATAAAACTGTCAAAAACTGAAAACAAAGAAAAAAATATTATGAGATGCCAGACGAAAAATTACGTTACCTTCAAGGGAAAAACAAAAAGTCTAAGAGCTGACTTTTTAACAGAGAAGATATGTCAAAGTGCAACTGAATAATACTTTAAGGCACACTGAAAAAATAAGCCACCAGCCTAGAATTTTACCTTAGATGTTTTACTAACAAAAAATGCCCTTTAAGAGGTCGAGGCTGCAGAGAACCATGATTGTGCCACTGTACTATTCCAGCCAGAGCAAGAACAAGATCGAGACCAGACCCTGTCTCCAAAAAAAACCAAATAAACAAAAAAACCTTTAAAAATTAAGACAAGTATTGTGAAAATGTGGTCCAGCTGCTTTTGAAGAGTACACTACTTCTTCAAAAAATTAAAAATCAAAGTACCATATGATCCAGCAATTCCAATTCTGAGTCTGTAATCAAAAGAATTGAAGGAAGACCAGAAGCAATATTTATACACCCATGTTCATAGATGTATTATACACAAAGGCTAAAAGGAAGAAGCAACCCATCTTGTGTCCATCAAAAGATGAATGGATAAACAAAATGTGGTAAATAATACAATGGAATATTATTCAGCCTTTAAAAGGGAAGGAAATTGTGACACATGCTACAACATGGATGAACTTTCAAAGACATCCTGCTAAGTAAAATAGGCCAGTCACAAAAAGGACAAATAATATATAATTCTGTTTACATGAATTACCTACAGTACTCAAATTCATAGAGACAGAAAATTGAATGTTGCTTGCCAGGGGCTGGGAGAAGGGGAAGATAAGGAGTTATTGCTTAATGAGTACACAGTTTCAATTTGGAAGGATTAGACAAGTTCTGGAGATAGGTGGCAGTATTGGTCACACAAAAATGTGAATATACTTAATGCCACTGAACTGTACACTTAAAAATGGTTAAAATGGTAAAGCATATATTATGTATATTTTCATACAAACAAAATAAATGAGTCCTGCACTTAAAAAAATGCTAACAGGAGTTCTGCACACAAAAGGAAAGTGACCTCAGAAGGAAGCACAGAGATGGAGGAGGAAATGAAGAATCAAACAAAAGAGTGAACATACATGAATGGTGTCCCTATGAAATAATAAGGATAATGTTGTATGGGAACAAAATTACATGTAAAATTAAAATTCATGACAACAAGAGGATAAATGAAAAAGTGTTACATATTCCCAGCAGTGTCAAGGAAGTGATAGAAATATCAATTTATATTAGACTCTAATGAGTCAAGGGTGCATGCTGAAATTCTTTGAATAATGTCTCATGATTCAAAAAGGAAGAGCCAGGCGAAGTGGCTCACACCTGTAATCCCAACACTTTGGGAGGCCAAGGCAGGAGGATCACCTGAGGTCAGGAGTTCAAGACCACCCTGGCCAACATGGTGAAACCCCGTCTCTACTAAACATTCAAAAAAAATTAGCCAGGCATGGTGGTGCACACCTGTAATCCCAGCTACTGGGGAGGCTGAGACAGGAGAGTCACTTGAACCCAGGAGGCAGAAGTTGCAATAAGCCAAGATCACGCCATTGCACTCCAGCCTGAGCAACAGAGGAAGACTCTGTCTCTAAAATAAAATAAAATAAAATAGGAAGAAGAATCAATAGACAGCCAAAAATAACAATTATAAAGAATAAGCACTTAGGGAAAAAGAAAAACCAACAAGTATCAGACTTCTCTACAGCAGCAGTGAATACCAGAAGACCAAGGAAACAAAATATGAGTCAAGAATTTTCATCTCAACCAAGCTTGCCTTTGAATATAAAGTCTATAGAGCTAAAATTCTGAATATACAATAACTCAAAAATTATTTTTCACATAAGTCCTTCTTAAGGCAACTACTAGAGGATGAACTCAAACCAAATTAGATAACAGAGAAAACCTCAATAAAAAAGAATGTCAATGAAGACTGAATATACTTAACTGCAACTCTAAGACAAAAACAAGGTCAGATTAAAAGTGATCAAGTATGATACATAAAAATAGTACATAAAAATTATATACCTAAGGAAAAAAAGAGAGAAGATAGAAAGTAGAATAAGCTAGTCAACTGTCTCATACCAATAACTGTGAGTCAAAGCTAAGCAAATCAATTACAAGTCTAAAATCCCCAATCGAAAATCCTTGTAGCAAAATGTTTCATAATACCAAATTCTGTACAGTTTTTTAAAATTCTGTACATTTTTTTAAAAAATACAGCTCATCTGTCACATATTATGTAACATCCTAAGAAGCATTCCATAATCAAACACTTTCATATTTCAGCAGTAAAATATAGGAATATTCACAAAAGTGGTAAATATGAAAATTATTAATATATTAAGTCAACTCACATCAGGTTTTCTTGCCAAATGAATTAAGGCAGGTTTTGACAACAAATAGTTTTTAGAGCCTTTAGGATTTGGGGATTACAAATGAGAGCTTATGGGCCAAATCAAGTATGCTTGACTACAAAGTAAGGCACTAAGATAATACAATTTACTGATATTTAATGCTAAGAGGAAAGAAGAAGACAAGAGTACACAATTTATGTTTCATTGTTGCTCTTGGGTGAGAAACCAATAAATATTACCGTTTAAAAGAGAGAAAGAGGGAGAAGGCACTGAGGATGCAATGCAAAGGAAGCACAAGAACAAAAACACAATTTTTAAAAAATTCAAAGAAAAAAGGAGGCCATTAGATATGGCTTCACAGTAATATCTTGCCTTGACCCCATAAAAGTTATTTCACTTGATATTAAGTTTTTCGGGTTTTGTGGTGGTTGTTGTTGTTGTTGTTGTTGTTGTTGTTTTGAGACAGAGTCTTGCTCTGTTGCCCAGGATGGAGTGCAGTGGCGCAATCTCGGCTCACTGCAACCTCCACCTTCTGAGTTCAAGCAATTCTCCTGCCTCAGCCTCCCGAGTAGCTGGGATTACAGGTGCATGCCACCATATCTGGCTAATTTTTTGTATTTTTAGTAAAGACGGGGTTTCACCATGCTGGGCAAGCTGGTCTCAAACTCCTGAACTCGTGATCTGCCCGCCTCAGCCTCCCAAAATGCTGGGATTACAGGTGATACTAAGTTGTTTTTAAATAATGATTATAGTGCTCTAAATTTCCAACTTATCCAACTATGCTTGCAAGAAACAATTGCTAATGAGCATAAAGTCACTAGGGGGCAGCAGAGCATAAAGAATAGCCTCTGAAAAGTCGTGCCAACTACAAAGTACTTAAACAAGTGTCTTCAGCTGCTGGAAACATTTCATGGCCATCACAAGCACAATAAAACTCTCGCCAATTAATTCATAAAAATTGCTTCTAAGATGCTTATATATTACGTTATAATTGTTGTAATTTTTATTTTGAAATAATTTCACATCGCAGTAATTTTTATTTTGAAATAATTTCACATCGCACAGAGAACTCTTTTGTAGCCTTTATGCAGAGTTCACTAATTTATAACATTATTGCCAAATTTGTCTTATCATTCTCTTTCTATATATATACGTATATATATGTTTATCTTTCTAAACCATTTGTAAGTAGACTTCACATATTGTACCAGTAAAACTATAGTATGTACCTCCTCTCTTACATAATGCTAGTACCATCATCAAATTCAAGAAATTTACATTGATACAATTATAATCTAATTCACAGTCCAAATTCCAATTTTGTCAGTCATCTCCATAATGCTCCTTAGAGTATTTTCATTTCCTACTGAAAAGTATCTAGTCTAAGAGTATGTATTACATTTTGTTGTCATGTCTCTTCAGCTTCTTTTTATCTAAACTAGTTCACCAAATTTATAGACAAAGAAACACTTTACATTATTAAAAATTACTGAGAGGCTGGATGTGGTAGCTCACATCTGTAATCTCAACATTTTGTGAGGCCAAGGCAGAAGGATCGCTTAAGGCCAGGAGTTCAAGCCCAGCCTGGGCAACACAGTGAGATCATATCTCTAAATAAGAAAGAAAAGAGGAAAAATAAAAATTACTGAGTACCCTAAAGAGCTTTTGCTGATATGAATTATATATATATACATATATATATATATATATCAGTATGTGCTATTTTAGATATTAAAACTGAAGACTGATGTCAGCAAGATGGTAGAAGTTTCAGAAACATCAGTTTGAACAAACATCCAAGCACAAAAATATATTGAAAAGAACTAAGGAATCCAGGTGAGAGATTACAGTACGTGAGTAGAATACAGAAATCAGAAAATATACATTGAAGAAGATATGAAAGACAGTTTCACATTATACATGATTCCCTTCCCCCAAGCATGTGAAGCACAGCTCACAAGAGAGACCCTCCCCAGAGGGAAACAAGAATGAGATGAGCCCCCTACTTCACTGGGTACCCCAGCCCCAGGCCTACCCCACTGAATTTTAGTGCCAGGTCATTTGCCATGTACCCAAGCTCCAAGCCAAGTCCAACACAAGGACACCCAGTGACCTAAGGCTCCAGGACTGCCCCTGCAGGACCAGGCTTAACACAAGCCCCAGTGCCAGGCTGGCCCCCAAAGCCCAGGCTTCAGGCCTGCCCAATAGAACCTGGTGCCAGGCAAGTCCCCACAGAAATAGGTTCTAGGCCCAGCCACATGGTATCAGGCACCAGGCTCGCCTCCATGGAAAGAGATGCCAGGACTGCCCCATTGCCAGTTAGTCATTGTGGATCCAAGCTTCAGACCTGCCCCACAGACCCCATTGCCAGGCCCAACCCAGTAGATCCTTTTACCAGGCTGATTCCCATTACTCCAGAATCCAGGCGCACACCCACACCCAGGCAACAGGACTGATCCTGTAAACCCATGTGCCAGGAATGCCTACCTGCTGACCCAGGAACTAGGCCAGCCTACCCAAGGACTCCAGAAGAAAGCTAACCTATGCACTCGACCAATCAGCCTGCTCAGAGACTCTGGCCAGGCTGACTGGTGATGGGCTTTCCCTGCCAAAGCCAACCTTTTGTTAAAGCCAACCTTCCAGTAAAGACTGGAAGAGTTTCCTACATCTTCAAATGCACAACTACCAAACCAAAGCCAGAAGGATCACAAATCAACACAAAAACCATGACACCCCCAAAAGAACAAAATAAAGCACCAGTAGCCAACCCTAAAGAAATGAAGATCTACAAACTGCCTGACAAAGATTTCAAAATAATCGTCCAAAAGAAATGTAGAAAAGCTACAAAAGAACCACAGAGAACTACAAAAGAACATGTACAACATGGTAACTATAGTTAATACTATTATTATATTGTATAATTTAAATTTGCTAAGACAGTAGATCTTAGCTTTTCTTTTTCTTTTTTTTTTTTTGAAAGGGTCTCATTCAACTGCCCAGGCTGGAGTGCAGTGGTACAATCATGTCTCACTGCAGACTCAACCTCCCAGGCTCAGGTGATCCTCCCACATCAGCCTCTCAAGTCACTGGAACCACAGGCATGAGCCACCATTCCTAGCTAATATTTTTCAAATTTTTTGTAAAGATGGGGTTTCACCATGTTTCCCAGGTTGGTCAGGAACTCCTGGGCTCAAGCAATCCACCCACCTCACCCTCCCAAAGTATTGGGATTACAGGTATGAACCACCACACCTAGCAGATCTTAAGTTCTCACCAAAACAACAAAAAAAGACAACTATGTGAGGTAACGAATAAGTTAATTAGCACAATTTTAGTAACAATTTCACAATGTGTATATATATCACATTGTATACCTTAAATATATACTTTTTAAAATTATACCTCAAGAAAGCTGGAAAAACAAAACTGAGAAACTTGAAAATAATTAATTCATTTAAAATTAACAATGAACCCATTACAAGTTAAACAGTATATTTTATGCAAATAAAAAGCAATTAGTTAAAAAAGTTTGTATTACATTTCTGAAAGTATCTTTAATGTCTGTCTTAAGAGAAGACATCTGGATTCTGTAGCTGCCTCTGCCTTCAATCTATGGCAATGTGTAGTTTTGGTTAAAGTATATGAAGAAAACCCGGCTTCACAATACGTATAACTGGAAAACTAAAAAGTATTTTCAAAGACTTTTCAGATAATTATGTATGAATATTCCTTGGTATAATTTTAGAATGTGACAACTGATACTTTCTTAAAGTTACAATGTGAAATCTGAAACCATATCAGTAAATTTTTTATACCTTGTTACATTAAAACCCATTAGTCTATGTTATGCTTCAAATAAATATTTTACATGATTTTGTAATGTCAGGCTTTGGTCATTTAAAACACACTGATTCATGGGATTGTACAGGTTTTCCAAATGTTGACATATTTCATTACATAGTATCAAAAACCACATTCATTAATATTATCACCCAGTCTTACAAGAAATGTTTGTAAGTACTGACAATTTTTAGAAGGGCAACAGGCTATATCAGTGAAAATATGAACAGACAGCAACAGTAAATTCTGCATACGTAGTACACATAATAAACTGGTTATTCTGTAGAACATAATAATAAAGATGAGCTGAAAATCCAATCATAATAAACAATACTACATTATCACTATACATCAGAATGAGTGAAATAAAAAATAGTGACAACATCAAATGCTAGTGAGAATGCAGAGAAACTGCATCACTAATACTTTACTGGTGGAAATATAAAACAGTACAGCCGCTTGCAAAAATATTCTTGAGGTTACTAAAAACAACTAAACATACATTTACCATACAGTCCAGCCAACTGCACTCCTGAGCATTTACCCTAGAGAAATGTTAACTTACGTTGAAATATATATATATATACACATATATATATATACATATATATACATACATATATAGATACATATATATATATAAATCAGTACAGAAATGTTCATAGTTTTATTCATAATAGCCAATGAATCTTTCTTTCTCCTCCTGACAAAAAATATGTAGTATCTTTTCCAAAACCAATTCTCTGACACCTATTGATATCTCACAATTCTAATCAATTCTCACACTATCTGATAGCATCAGACTCCACAGGTTAAGGGCTCAGTCCCATAAAACTGACCCACTTCATGCACGAGTCACAAACTAGGTGCCTAGATGTCCCACATTTCTGCCCTGCCAACTACAAATTCAACTGTTGCCATGATGCCACCCCTCTCTACCAAGTTCAATAATTCACTAGAATAATACAGAACTCAGTTAAGCGCTTTGCTTACTTACTCTTACTGATTTATTATTGAAGATATAACTCAGGAACAATCAAATGGAAGAGATGCATAGGGAGGGTTATGAGACAGAGGGGGATGCAAGGAGTTTTCATGTCCCCTCCAGACACGCCACCTTCCCAGCAACTCAATGTGTTCACCAACCTGGAAGCTCTCTGAACCTCCTTATTGCTTAGGAGTTATTAAAAAGGTTTCATTACACAGGTATGATTGATCAAATCACTGGCCATTTGGTGATTGGACCTCTCTCCCCTCCCTGGAGATTGGGAAATGAAGTTGAATGTTCCAACCCTCTAATCAAGGCTTGGTCTTTCTGGCAACTAGCCCCCCTCCTAAAGCTATCTAGGGCCTCATCAAGAATTATCTTAGCACAAACTCAGGTATGGCTGAAAGGGGTTTGTTATAAATAACAAAACATACACCTATCACCTTCTCACTTAGGAAATTCCAGGTAGATGAGGAATTCTGTGCCAGAAGTCCTAGTCAAAGACCAAATGCAAAGTATTACTATGCCACAACCCAAAACAAGAAACAGCCCAGATGTCCTTCAACAGGTGAATGGCTACAAAAACTGTGATACAACAATATCATGGAGTACTATTCAGCAAAAAAAGGAATAAACAAATTTATGCTCACAATAACAAATTAATCTCCAGAGAATTAAGGTGAGGAAAAGAAAAAACAATACCAAAAGGTTACAACATATGACTTCATTTATATAGCAATTTTGTAATGACAGACTTTTAAAAATGGAGACAGTAGTTGGCAGGATTAGGGGAAGCAGGAAGGGGGATGTGATTATAAAAAGGTACCATAGCAATCATTTAGTGATGAAACAGTTCAATATATTGACCGTGGTGGTGAATACACATACCTACATGAGATAAAACTGTACAGAACTAAATATATACACACAAATGCCTACAGTAAAATGGTACAAATCTGAATAATGTAGGTGAATTATATCAATGTCAATATTCTGCTTTGATATTATAGCAATGTTTTGCAGAATGTTACCACCAAGGGGAATCACGTAAAGGGTACATGGGGTCTCTCTATAATTTCTTATAGATTACATCAGTGTAAAGTGGGCAATAAAAACATAAAGATAAATACACATACACACACATATATAAACATAAATACATAATTTCTTATAACTGTATGTGAAACTGCAATTATGTCAACAAAAATTTCAATTAAGAAATCAATACTATATAGCTAAAGAAAATTCAGAATAATATTTTTATACTTCTAAGGTAATGAAGGCCCTTCTAAGCAAGATATCAAATTCAGAAGCCACAAAGAAAAAGACTGGTAAATTTTACTACAATAAAATTTAACCTTCTGGCCAGGAGAGGTGGCTTATGCCTGTAATCCCAGCACTTTGGGAGGCCTAGGTGGGCAGATTGCTTCAGCTCAGGAGTTTGAGACCAGTCTGGGCAACATGGAAAAACCTCATCTCTACAAACAATACAAAAATTAGCCAAGCATTATGGTGCACACCTCTAGTCCCAGCTGCAGAGGAGGCTGAGGTGGAAAGATTGTTTGAGCCCCGGAGGCAGAGGTTGCAGTGAGCCAAGATCATGCCATGCCACTGCACTCCAGCCTGGGTGACAGAGCCAGGTCTCAAAAAAAAAAAAAAAAAAAAAAAAAGTTAAGTTTCTGTATAAGAACTTGCAATATTTAAACAGCACCTTGAAAAGAAAAAATAAACAACAAAATGGGGAAATGTATTTATAAAAGTTAATACAAGATTACTATCTGGGACGTAATACATATACAACATACAACACATAATAGTAGTTCAAAAAGGAAAGGAGAGAAAAAAAAGAATATTTTAAAAAATAATGACCAAAAATTTCCTAAATCTGATGAAGAATATGAATATATACTTTCAGGAAGTTCAACAGACTCCAAGTAGAATACACTCACAAACATCCACACCAAGGCACACTATAATCAAACTGTCAAAATACAAGATAGGTTGGGCACGGTGGCTCATGCTTGTAATCCTAGCACTGTGGGAGGCTGAGGCGGGTGGATCACCCGAGGTCAGGAGTTTGAGACCAGCCTGGCCAACATAGTAAAACCCCGTCTCTACTAAAAATACAAAAATTAGACAGGTGTGGTGGTGCATGCCTGTAATCCCAGCAACTCATGAGGCTGAAGCAGGAGAATCACTTGAACTCAGGAGGCAGAGGTTGCAGTGAGCTGAGACCCTTGTGCCACTGCACTACAGCCTGGGCGACAGAGTGAGACTCTTAGAAAAAGAAAGACTCTTGAGAGTCTTGAAAGCAAGAAGAAGTAACTCATTGTGTATTAAGGATCCTCAATAAGATGAACAGCAAATTTCTCATCAGAAACCATAAAGGCCAAAAGACAGTGAGATAACACATTCAAATGTTGAAAGAAAAAAAACCATTAAGCAAGAATTCATTATCTGGCAAAACTATCCTCCAAAATGAAAAAGAAATTAAGATATCCCCAGATAAACAAAAATTGAGAGACTCTGTCACTAGAAAACCTGCCCTATAGAAAACACTAAAGCAAGTCCCTCAGGCTGGAAAGAAAAAACACTAACTGGTAACTCAAATCCATACAAAGAAATTAAGAACGCTGTTAAAGGTTAACTGTATAGGTAAATATAAAGGTCAATATTACTGAATTTTTAATTCATACCTCCTCTTTTTCATTTTTTTTTATTTAAAGGACTGCATAAAACAATATATATCACTGTTGATGAGCATACAATGTATAAAGATATAATTTATAATGACAACAAAAGGATGAATGGAGCTATATAGTAACAAAGATTTTTTATACTATTGAAACTAAATTGGTATCAAACCAGATATTCATAAATTAAGATGTTAATTGTAACCCCCAGAAAAATCACAAAGAAAATAGGTTAAAATTTACAGTTTATAAGCAATCATGTTCACTCTTAATGGGATCAAAAAAGAAAAAAAATGTATAGTTTAAAGATGAATGAATCAAACAGGTACACTAGAAAATACCTATCTAACACAAAATAAGGCAGTAATGGAGAAAGCAAGGAACAAAAAATACAGAAGACACATAAATAGCAAAATGGCAAAAGTAAGTCTTTCCTTATCAGTAATTACAGTGAATGAAAATGGACTAAACTCTCCAATTAAAAGGCAGAGATTGATATGATGGGCTTTTTGTTGTTGTTGCTGTTGTTGTTGTTTGTTTTTCTCCCCCTCCTCAACCCCCACTGCCATGGAGTCTTGCTCTGTCACCCAGAGCTGGAATGCAATGGTGCAATCTCAGCTCCCCACAACCTCCGACTCTTGGGTTAAAGCAATACTCCTGCCTCAGCCTCCCGAGTAGGTGAGATTACAGGTGTGCACCACCATGTGCAGCTAATTTTTGTATTTTTAGTAGACACAGGGTTCCACCATGTTGGCCAGGCTGGTCTTGAACTCCTGACCTTGTGATCCGCCTGCTTTGGCCTCCCAAAGTGCCGGGATTACAGGCGTGAGCCACTGTACCCAGCTTGTTTGTTTGTTTTTTGACATGATGAACTTTTCCAAAATAGTAACATGATCCTACTATATGCCATGTATAAAAGACTCACTTTAGATCCCAACATAGAAATAGGTTGAAAGTGAAAGGTTGGGAAAAGATATTCTAAGCATTCAATAACCAAAAGATTAACTGGACAAACCAAAAAAAGAGCTAAAATTAAACAAAGCAAGCTTCAAGACAAAAACAGTTGCAAGAAAAAAGGAACATTATTATTTCTATTTTAGAGGTTCAGAAAACTTGTACTCAAACCCTATTCTGCATACTGCTCCTTCCAGAATAATGTACTGTTTACAATAGAAACAGAATCAACTCTTTGGTGCCTTGATAGGTAGGAACAAACGTGCTGTATACTAGTTACCCAACAATTACCATTTCATACACTGGTGAGGAGGCCCTGGTTGACCTTTAGCCTATTTGTGGCAAACAGTTATCCTTTCAGTTCAGGAAAGGGATGTACTAATCACACTAACTAACACATTCAAGCAAAGGACTATAAATCATGACGAAGATTTGCTATTGGTCATCTCCCATTCTTTCTAAAGACTTCACTCCTTTGGTGTAAAGGCTATCATACACAAGTAAAGTTTTTCCCAAAATGTCATGCTTTAGAGGAAAGTTAAGATCACCAAGGAGTTCCAAAATGTATTTTCTTTAGGGTTGTTAATTTTCTAAAAATATAATAGAGCAAACAAACATTAGCTTAAAAAAAGCAGGATATACTATGTGCATGTACCTGTCTGTTGATATAATATTAACATATACAGTGAATATGTCCATATATAGTACATATTACATAAATATTACAGTATTAATAAAAACAATAGCTAATGTTTATTCCATGTTTACAACTTATAAAGGACTGTTGTAAACACTTTTCACTTATTATCTTGCTAAACCTCAAGATTACACACATGATACACGGTGACAGTATTACCTTCATTGTACAAAGAAACTGACCCACAGGTAAGGTAAATTGTTTGCCCAAGTTACAAAGCTAGTGAGTAGAGCCATAATTACAATGAAAGTATAAAAACTCAGAATCCCACACTTATCCATTTCTCTATCTGCCACTGTATTTTAAGCATATATATACTACCTTATATAAACATACATAACTTGCTGCCCCCATACAAAATATACATAACATTATGTAACATCATAAATACATTTATGCTATACATCCACAAATTATATATATATGCACATGTGTGTTTCAACGACATGGAAAACATGTTCAAAATGTAAAAAAAAATTGTCAAGCAAATATGCTAATAAGTTTATGAATAGTTTTGCTCCATTTTAAATGTTTCTAAATATTTCCATATTTACATCAATAAGCATTACAGTGGCAACTATTTTGGTCAGACCCCAAGCCCCATCCCAATGCTCTCTTGGCAAAAGGCCACATACTCCACACCCCGCAGCCATAAAACTAAACATGGGACCAAGTTTGGGCCAAGCATAACATCCCAGGTCCCAGAACACTTAAGAATTAGACTATTGTCTAAGGGGTGGGAAATCAGATCATTTTCCTAAGATTATAATTTGTCAACTGAAGTTGACCAAAAAAAGAGCCCTTTTCCTCTTTGGTCTCAGAGACATAATAATAGATGCCTAAAGTTGCTGGTGTATGCCCCTTGTTACATGGGTAAAGTCCATTTTAGGACAAGATGAAGACAATGAAGGGAGAGAAGACACAAGAGGTGGGAGGAAAGCAGGAAGTCTGAAAAAGAGAAGAGACCTTCTGGTCAATACAAGAGTCCTTTGTTACAGTCTTACCTAACACCAACTTCACTCTATGTTTTCAGATGGTTGGTGTAACTTAAACTTATTTGTTTAAGTTAATCATACTGAGTTTCTGTAATTTGCAACCAAAGAGTCCCAACCACTACATGTATTATTTTCATAATCTGGAAAAAAAGACAAAGAAATATTTGTACACTACTTATACCTTTTTAAAAATGATCTGCATAACATTTTGTATTATTAATATATAAATTCCTAAAGAAATAATAATAGCTTACTAAACAATAAAAACACACCTACAATACAATGAATTTTCTAAATTTCCAAATGCCCTTATGACAATATAATCAAAGAAATCATTCCTTTCGCCAGAGCAAAACAGGCCTAAAAGAACAAGTTCTAACGCTTTATAAAATAACCTGGTTATACAGAGATTTTTTTACAGCATTTTTTGTTGTTATTGTTCTATTTTTTCCCTTCTATCAGAACAGTACAGGTAGAACAAAACTGCATTAAAAAATCTGAAGTATTCAGTGCCCTAAAATATTTTATCTAAATCTTGAAGAGTTGCTGTATACTCTTAGTTGCATTCATGTAACTTGGCAAGCTGACAAAGGTTTCCTTCAACACACACAACACACGGCAGATTAAGCAACAAGATAAAGAGTAAAATCTAATTCTAAAGTGACTGTTTTTAACTTTAAAATACTACCTTAGGCTATCTGACACCAAATTTCATTGAGTAGATGACAGTATATGATGTGCTTGCTTTATCTAAAAAAGACAAAGTCAAAGAAAATAAAGAATTCAACAGCAGCTATTACAATTCCCTTTACAATGATATTTCCGCCCCTGTGTAACAGCTCATATTACAGAAAATCTGAGGTTGCTATTAAGCATTAAAAAGGATACGGAAGTCCTTGTTAGGTTGTTTTTTTAACTTGTTACACTAAGAAGAAAAAAAAAACCTCCATTTAAATTGGGTTTTTAGGGGTTTTTATTTTTCTTTTGTGTTTACAAGTGATCAAATTCCTAACTAAATTACTACTCCCAATGCTTCTATTAATATAACCATTGGTAGATTAATGTTTTTGTCATAAAGTTCTGGCCATGCTACTCTCCTGTCCCTTGAAAAAGATACAGAATCCTGAGTCCATATTGAAGATTCTAAATAAAAATCTAAATTTCTGAGCTTAACAGCTGGTACTTTCCCAATCTTACCCTCACATTTCTATCCATTTTTTCTTCATACTATTTCTCTCCACAAGGTTTTCTCCTCTCTGAACAAACTGATTTTTTTTTTTAATCCTATAAACAGTCTGATTGCCAAGATAGACTAAATACTAAATTATGCTACTACTGTAACAACCAACTTTAAAATTTCAGTGGCTTAAAACAACAAAGATTTCTTTCTGGCTGTTGATGTGAGTCCATTGTGGGTCAGCAGGAGGCTCTCCTCTATAATGTCCTCACTCTGAGAAGCAGCCAATTATCTACAGCCAGTAAACTTTTTCTGTAAATAGCCACAAAGTAAATATTTTCAGCTTTATGGGATATATGACATCTATCACAACAATTCAGTTTTGCTGTTGTAGTGCAAAAGCTGCCATAGACAATATATAAACAAATGAGTATGGCTATGTTTCAATAAAATTGCATTGACAAAAATTGACAACATATCATATTTGCCCTGCATACCAGTTTGCCAGAGCACTGTGGGTCATGTGGCAGAGGAAACGAAAGCATATGAAGAAATAACAGACTCAAAACTTCTACTTGGAAGTGACTCATATGACTTCAACTCATATGTGATTGACCAAAACAAATCATATGGCCACCACTAACTTCCAAGTGGAAATGACATGCACTCATATGTACCTTGAAGGGAAAAAGAAATACTGAGTATATAGGCTGGGCGCAGTGGCTCATGCCTGTAATCCCAGAACTTTGGGAGGCGGGAGGATCATATGAGTTCAGGAGTTCAAGACCAGCCTGGCCAACATGGTGAAATACTCTCTCTACTAAAAATACAAAAAATCATCTGCATGTGGTGGTGCACACCTGTAATCCCAGCTACTTGGGAAGCTCAGGCAGGAGAATCACTTGAACCCAGCAGGCAGAGGTTACAGTAAGCAGGGATCATGCCACTGTACTTCAGCCTTGATGACAGAATGAGACTCAGTCTCAAGGAAAAAAAAAAAAAAAAAAGAAATATTGAGTATATAATCCTAACAACATCACAGAGTACATTTTCTTGACCTTTTATTATTTCTTCCCTACTATTATAGAATACCTAAATCTCTTTTATCTGTAAATCCAAATCCTAGCCATTCCTCACGACTCAGTTCAAGTATCACCATCACCAAGGATTCTGCATGTCATAATTTCTTTTTGGCTTAGATTTACCTTTACTTTTTTATTTTTTAAGACTATTTTATTGATACAAATATTTATACACATTTGTGGGAAATGTGTGCTATTTTGTTACATGTATAGACTGTGTAATGATTAAGTCAGGATATTTAAGGTGTCCATCACCTCAAGTATTAATCATTCCTGAATGCTGGGAAATTTTCAAGTCCTCTGTTCTAGCTATTTTGAAACAGACAATACATCGCTGTTAACTATAATCACCTTACTCTGCTATAGAACATTAAAACTTATTCCTTCTGTGTATCAGTACCCATTAACCAGCTTCTCTTTATTCCCTCCAACACACCCACCCTCCCACTCCTCTGGTATCTATATGCTATTCTCTACCTCCAAATCAATGTTTTTAGTTCCCGCATATGAATGACAATATGTGACATTTATCTTTCTCGGCCTGGGCCTAATTCACTGAACAAAATGACCTCCAGTTCCATCCACATTGCTGCAGATGACATGATTTCATTTTCCTCTGCAGCCAAACAGTATTCCATGGTGTATACCTCATTTTCTTTATCCATTCATCCAATGATAGGCACTTAGGTTAGTTCTGCAGCTTTGCTAGGTTTTTTGCCCTGAAAAACAACATGGATGTGCAAGTATCCTTCCAATACACTGCCTTCTTTTCTTTCCAATAAATACACTGTGGTGGGACTGCTAGATCACATGATATTTCTATTTTTGAGAAACCTCCATATTGTTTTCCATAGTGGCTATACTAATTTACATTCCCAAGAAAGTATATAAAAGCTCCCTTTACTCCACACCCTTTCCAGTATCTGTTATTTTTTGTCTTTTTCATAATAGCCATTCTAACTAGGGTAAAATATATCTATGGTTTTGATTGTATTTCCCTGATGATTAGTGGTGTTGAGCATTTTTTAATATACCTGTTGGTCATTTCTGTGTCTCCTTTTGAGAAATGTCTACCCATGTCCTTTACCTACTTTTTAACAAGAATAATTGTGGGGATTTTTTTCCTGTTTAAATTATTTGTATAGTCTGGATATTATCCCTTGTTAGATAAAGAGTTGCAAATATTTTCTCCCACTCAACAGGCTGTCTCGTCACTGTTGGCCATTTCCTTTGCTGTGCAGAAATTTTTTAGTTTAGTATATTGCTGTTTCTATTTTTGTTTTGTTACCTGTGCTTTGAGATCTTAGCCATATAATCTTTGCCTAGACCAATGTCTTGAAGTGTTTCCCTTGTTTTCTTCCAGTTGTTTTATAGTTTCAGATCTTATGTTTAATGTTTATGTTAAATCCTTCTTGAGATGATTTTTGTATACAGTGAGAGAGAAGGGAGTCCAGTGTCATTCTTCTGCATATGGATATCCAATGTTCCCAGTGAGTGAAGGTGTTCTCTTTCCGGGTCCACAAGGGGGCGTAGTTTTAAGGGCAAGAACTTCCAGTGCCAGGCCCCCCTCCCATCTCTCTCCATCTGGGAGATTTAATGGTTTAGGTTTAAATTTCCCGAGCCACAGGAAGAATCAAAAGTCAATCACTCCAGTGAAAGTTCTAAGGAACTCCTTTGATTGGCCAGGGGTCTTAGAGAAGGTGGGGGTTCCTCCCAGGTTAAAAGTCCCCTTCTTCCACACCTCTTTGGACTCCACGTTTGGGTCCCCTTCCACAAACAGTCCCTTCGTAGAAGCCATCTTTCTCTCTCCTGGATTTCCCCTCTGAAGTCCTCTTCCACACTCTCTCATGGAAGCCTGTCTTTCCCTCCTAAACTCCATCTCTCTCTATTCCCTTCCACTCAGTGTGGAAGCTGCTTTCCTCTCCTGGATTCCATCTTTCTGGATTCTCTTACTCAGTGTGAGAATTAACTGTTTCTCTCCTTCTCCGGTTTCTCTCTCTCTCTAAATAAATCACTTTCTACAAACACTTTTGAGCCTGGCATTTACTATGCACTGTGCGGTTGTCCCCTCCGTCATTCTTGAGAGGGCAGGAGACCAAGGACCCGGAGAAACGTCCTCTCAGGGGAGCTGAGGGCACCCCTTAACCCCAATATTACACCAGCACTGTTGATTGAAGAGGATATCCTTTCCCCAGTGTATGCTTTGGGTGCCTTTGTCAAAAATCAGTTGGCTGTAAGTATGTGGATTTATTTCTGGGTTCTGTATTCTTCCCCATTGGCCTATGTGTCTATTTTTATACCAATGCCATGCTGTTTTGGTTACTATTGCCTAGTAATATATTTTAAAATCAGGCAGTGTGATGCCTCTAGCTTTGTTCTTTTTGTTCAGAATTGCTTTGGCTATTCAGACTCTTTTGGTTCCACATGAATTTTAGAATTATTTTTTCTATTTATGTGAAAAATGACATTGATACTTTGATAAGAACTGCATTGAATCTGTAGATTGTCTGGGTAGTGTATTAGTCCATTTTCACACAGCTGATAAAGACATATCCAAGCCTGGGAAGAAAAAGAGGTTTAATTGGACTTACAGTTCCACATGGCTGGGGAGGCCTCAGAATCATGGTAGGAGGTAAAAGGCATTTCTTATATGGTAGCAGCAAGAGAAAATGAGGAAGAAGCAAAAGCAGAAACCCCTGATAAACCAATCAGATCTCATGAGACTTACTATCATGAGAATAGCATGGGAAAGACAGGCCACCATGATTCAATTACCTGCCCTGGGTCCCTCCCACAACACATGGGAACTCTGGGAGATACAATTCAGGTTGAGATTTGTGTGGGGACACAGCCAAAACACATCATTCTTGAGATTTGTGTCAGGACACAGCCAAACCACATCATTCCACCCCTGGCTCCTCTAAATCTCACGTTCTCACATTTCAAAACCAGTTATGCCTTCCCAACAGTCCCCCAAAGTCTTATTCATTTCAGCATTAACCCAAAAGTCCACAGTCCAAAGTCTCATCTGAGGCAAAGCAAGTCCCTCCCACCTATGAGCCTGTAAAATCAGAAGCAAGCTAGTTACTTCCTAGATACAATGGGGGTACAAGTATTGGGTAAATACAGCCATTCCAAATGGGAGAAATTGGCCAAAACAAAGGGGTTGCAGAGCCCAGGCAAGTCTGAAATCCAGCTGGAAAGTCAAATTTTAAAGCTTCAAAATTATCTCCTTTGATTCCAGGTCTCCTATCCATGTCATGCTGATGCGAAAGGTAGGTACCCATAGTCTTGGGCAGCTCCGCCCTGTGGCTTTGCAGGGTACAGCCTCCCTCTCGGCTGCTTTCATGGGCTAGCACTGAGTGTCTGCAGCTTTTTCAGGAGCACGGTGCAAGTTGTCAGTGGATCTATCATTCTGGGGTCTGGAGGACAGTGATCTTCTT
Organism: Cacajao melanocephalus; assembly: GCA_963573385.1. NCBI lineage: Eukaryota > Metazoa > Chordata > Mammalia > Primates > Pitheciidae > Cacajao > Cacajao melanocephalus. Next base: position 3,016 of record CAUYLG010031784.1, on the reverse strand, counting down.
GCAGCTCCACTAGGCAGTGCCCCAGTAGGGACTCTATGTAGAGGCTCCAACCCCACATTTCCCTTCTCCACTGACCTAGCAGAGGTTCTTCATGAGGGCTCTGTCCCTGCAGCAAACTTTTGCTTGGGCATCCAGCTGTTTCCATACATCTTCTGAAACCTAGGTGGTGGTTCCCAAACCTCAAATCTTGATGTCTCTGTACCCACAGGCTCACCACCATATGGAAGCTGCCAAGTCTTGGGGCTTGCACCCTTGGAAGCCATAGCCCGAGCTGTACATTGGCCCCTTTCAGCCACAGCTGGAGCAGCTGGGACCCAAGATATCAAGTGCCTAGGCTTGCACACAGCATGAGGACCCTGGGCTCGGCTCACGAAACCACTTTTTCCTCCTGGGCCTCCAGGCCTGTGATGGGAGGGGCTGCCTGGAGACATTTTCCCCAGGGTCTTGGGGATTAACATTTGGCATGAATTTCTCCCCAGAAAATGGGTTTTTCTTTTCTATCGCATAGTCAGGCTGCAAATTTTCCAAACTTTTATGTTCTGCTTTCCTTATAAAACTGAATGCCAGGCCAGGTGTGGTGGCTCACACCTGTAATCCCAGCTCTTTGGGAGGCCAAGACAGGAGAATTGCTTGAGCCCAGGAGTTTGAGATCAGCCTGGGCAAGACAGCAAGACCTTGTCTTCACTAAAAATAAAATAAAATGAAAAAATTTAAGTTAGACATTCTACAAAACATGGGAGCAAGAAATGCTTTCCTAAACAATGAAACGTAACATAGAGAAAATATTGAAAGAACCGTAACAATGAATAAATATTTAAAGTTAGATTATGTCCTCTAAACCAACATGGATACCAGAAGAAATATTAAAAAATTATATGATAGTCTGTGACCTAGAAGTTGGAGAAATAAGACACAGACACATGAAATGATAACAAGTAAAAAAAAAAAAATACGTAATTCAAATGCTTATTGAGCACTTACATTCCAGAAACTGTATTCCACACTAAGGATAAAACAATAATGTAAAAAATACTATCCCTGCTTTCAAAAACCTCAAAAACTATTAGAGGTGACTAATACAAACAACTATAATGCAATGTCACTGATACTATGTTGATGATTTTTAGAAAGTGCTATGAGAACTAGGATCAGGAAAATAATTGTTTCTACTTCTACAGAAATACCAAAACTCCCTTCATTGAAGAAGTTATTTGAACTGTTAAGGTATGCTAAAACCTGACTATAATGAGCCTATATGGTAGGCAAAAGAGAACCAGCAAAGATCTGATCTGGATTTTCCTGTAAGTTTACAGCAATAGTATGGAAAATGGACTGACCAGTAGTCTATATACTCCACTAGGCCAATCACCATGTCTGTCTTATTTACTGATACGCTCAGTGCTGAGCACAGCATTTCACACATAGTAGACAATCTTAAGTATTCATTTGTTGAAAAAATTATAAAAAATGAAACAGAGACACTAGTAAGAAGGATGTTGTCCAAGTGAAAAACAATGACGGCTTAATTAGGGCAATCACAAGGGAGAATTGTTGATGACATCAACACTGATTTGCCCTAATTTAAATGCCAAATTGTAAGGCTTACGAACTATAGGAATTAAGAAAAAATAAATATAGATACAAGAGAAGCAATCTGATCACAAAGAAATCTCACAATGAACTATAAGCCACAACAACCACCTAACAACCTTAAATATATTAAATATTATTGGAAAGTGATTCCCTCAACTAGTACCAAGTATGAATTCATCTCAGAAAACCTTTAAAAAGTCACCTCAATCTCCAGGGTTTTATTTTATTTTGTTTTGTTTTGTTTTTGTTTTTTTGAGTCTCACTCTGTCAACCACGCTGGAGGGCAGTGGTATGATACCGGCTCACTGCAACCTCCACCTCCCAGGCTGAAGCAATTCCTCCAACTCAGTTTCCCAAGTAGCTGAGATTATAGGTGTGCACCACTTTTGTATTTCTTTTAGTAGAGATAGGGTTGGCTAGGCTGGTCTTGAACGCCTGACCTCAAATGATCCACCTGCCTCAGCCTCCCAAAGTGCTGGGATTACAGGTGTGAGCCACGATGCTCGGCCTCAGAGTTTTCTTTATCTTTTTTTTTTTCCTTTTTACTTTTCATAAAAGATAGCTTTAAGGGAAGTTTAAGATATAATTTACTTTTAAATATGACACAAATTTTGAGAAGGTTTTAATTAAGTCTCAGAAAGAGATTACTGGTCTAATTTCTTTTTTTGTTTGTTTGTTTGTTTGAGATAGGGTCTCACTCTGCTGCCCAGGCTGGAGTGCAGTGGTGCAATCAGGGCTCACTGAAGGTGATCCTCTTACCTCAGCCTCCCAAGTAGCTGGGACTACAGGTATGTCCCACCATGCCCAGCTAATTTTTTTGTGTATTTTCACACAACCATGGGGTTTCACCATGTTGCCCAGGCCAGAACTGGTCTAACTCATAAGACATGACAGTATAAATTCAATAGACTAAAAGGAAGACCCACTCAGCTATCAGAACTAGGTAAGACAGACATGAATAAAAGACCTTTTTTTAATACTTGGTATCCACATTTTTACTACTCAAGCATGACCTTAAATAAATAATTTATAAAAAAGATGAGAAAATGCCTACCTCATAGGGTTCTTACCTGATATAGTTCAGTGGTTTTCATACAGCATAATAGTTAAGAACAAAGACTCTCTACGTTCAAATCCCAGTTCCTTAGTCTACCTATTTTTGTATTATTCAACCTCTCTGATCTTGTTTCCTCATCTACCTCACAGAGTTGTTGTTGTTGTTCCTCATTTAACATATTAAATAAGTTAATATGTTAAATTGCTTAAAATAAAGCCTAGCACAAAGTATTGAATAAGCATTAACTGTTGTTATTGTCAAAAATAGTACAAATATAGATGTGAAGTTGAATGTGAACACTAGTCATTTAGCCTGTGCATGAGCCTAGCAAACTACACAGCATCAACATTTCAATTAGCAACATTC
>CAUYLG010031783.1:0-10795 GCA_963573385.1 Cacajao melanocephalus | reverse complement strand
GCTCCTGACTGTGGTGGATGTGCTGGACATGGTTCCAGGAGATGAGAGGGCTGAAGAGAGTGTAAGAGGCTGGAGGCGAGAGGGAAGAGAAGCAGGACGAGGAATCGGGCTCCCGGCAGCAGCTTATATATGGAGAGCATGAGCTGAGCCCAGTCCTGGAAGGTGAGCTTGCGGGTTGGGAAGGGCTGGGCTTTACGAATAGTGAAATCACAGCTGCATTATTACAAGAGTTATGAAATGCCGAGATTGCATTTTTCACCTCCTTTAGTCAGAGAAAATGTTCTTGCCTCCAGCTTTGACTCGAGATCTCAGCACAATAAGAGCATTCTGAATTCATGAAGTTGGTGTTAGTCACTGTCTCCAGCCAAGGTTCTGCATGCTAGGCTGTTTATCCACATGTCCAGCGTGCTCGCCTCTCCCCAGTCTGGACTTTCTACCAGCAGAGATATTGGAGATCACAAACACTGTATTACAAATGCCTTAATAGGAATACGACCATTTCACGTAATTGTTTCACAGTTTAGGTGCAATTTTAAACAGGTAGAGAAGCAGAACACTGCCATGGGCCTGTATGTATCTATCACCTGCTTCCCTGATGATCACCTCATGGCCAATCTGATTTGTTTCATACCTTGACCCCATTTCCTGTCCTATTCCAGATTGTATGAAAGCAAATTCCAGAAGTCATATTATGTCTTCAACAAATAATTCAATATTAATGTCTAAAAAATAAGTCCTTTTAAAAAAAAGTGCTATTTTTATATCTTAAAATTTACATGTTTATTAAAATTAACAAGTGTCTCTAGTCTTCAAGCCGTCCTATTTTTGATACCTACTTCTTAAATTTTGGTTGTCCCAATCAGGAACAAAATAAACTCTATATACGTTGTATTTGAATGATATATTTTTAAAATCATTGTAAAAAATCTCCTTCATTTCTTTCCTATCTATTTATTTGTTAAATAAAACAGGTTAACTGTTCATTGTACTTTTTCATTCTTTGGGTTTTTCTAATTGCATACCCCTATTGTCTCCTTTAATATGTAACTCTGATCTTCATATTTCATATTAAAATTTGAAGCTTATTAAGATTCTCTTTATACTTAAAGATTCTAGATGTAGATGTAGTAGACTGCCCATTTACATTTTGAATAGTGCTACTTGCACATTTATTTATGTGTTTACAAATTGAATACATGATACAGGTTAAAAAAAACTTTTTTGGTAAAACATGCTTAAACAACAAAATAATGTAGCTCAAGGCCATTCCCCAGCCACCCAATTCCTATCTATGGAGGAAGCAATGTTAGTAGTTCCTTGTGTATCCTTCTATCTTTACTTGGATATTTTTCTGTGCTTTTCCTGACATGTATGTGCATGTGTGTGTGTATGAGTGAGAAAGAGGTGGAGGGAACTGGCATATATATAGAGGGAGTCTGCATTGTAGAAAGGTATAAAAACAAATATATGAATGTTTTGGTATGTGTTATGTATTTTATGTAAATAAAATATTTCACATATTCATATACACAAAACCCAAAAATATTGTCTTTTTCAATTGTGATTGTGTTGTGTCTACTTTGTCTCTCATTTCTATATTTTCTGATTCTCTTACGCTGTCTATGATCTCTTTTTCATAGCTGTTTGCTTTTCCCCATCTTTTCCAGTATGTCCATTACTGAGCATTCACCAATGCCTTTCCTCCTTGTGCTGCTTTCAATTTTTTTCTTTTCCTTCCTTCCTTCCTTCCTTCCTTCCTTCCTTCCTTCCTTCCTTCCTTCCTTCCTTCCTTCTCTCCCTCCCTCCCTCCCTCCCTCCTTCCTTCCTTCCTTCTTTTTATTCTTTTTAACAGCGTCTGGATCTGTCACCCAAGCTGAAGTAGAGGGGCGCGGTCTTGGCTCACTGCGGCCTGCAGTTCCCGGGTTCAAGCAAGTCTCCCATCTCAGCCTCCTGAGTAGCTAGAACTACAGGCATGCACCACCATGCCCGGCTAATTTTTGTATTTTTAGTAAAGATAGGGTATCAGCATGTTGGCCAAGCTGGTCTTGAACTCCTGACCTCATGATCCGTCTGCCTCAGACTCCCAACGTGCTGGGATTGTAGGAGTGAGCCACCATGCCAGGCCAATTTGGCCTTCATTTCTGAGCATGGCTTTGTTGTTTTCTCTACCCCTTTTCTGCACTCCACAGATGCATATTTTTTTTACTGTCTCACTATATTTTCTATTCTCTTTCCCACTTTATGGTGTTTATTTTTCAATATTTTATTGCGCCTTTTTGTTGAGTGTTCTTTATTTTATTTTATTTTTTTGCCTATTCCTTTCCATTTTGAATGCACAGATCTTTTGTGAATCCTGGAATGGTTCCTTTCTGACTAGTGCTTATTTTTAATGAGATGAGCCCCCTCTGGACCTGCCATTTGTAGAAAGTATTCTGAGAGGAGGAGCCAGGGCAGTATCCAGGCTAACAGGAGTTGTGATTGTGACACAGGGCTGTGTGAATAGTTCTTTTATTCTTTAATTCAGCTAAGCCAACAAAGATCATGGCAGAGTGGCTCACAATTCACAGCCTCTCTGTTTTCTCTGCCTCACAACAAAAGGCTGCTAGTAGACCTATCTCTCTTATTATTCAACTTTGCCTTCATAGTTTCTTGAAACTTCATGACAAGCGGGGTCCTGGCTCGTGCTCATATACCCAGTAGTGATTGTTGCAAACAAGGGATTCTCGGATGTCCACACGAGGACATGCCTTTACATTGATTTAGTTGGGTTAAATGAGTCAACCATGCCCGGCATGTAGTAAAACCTCAATGTTAAGCTTTGCTTGGTTTTCCTTTGTGGTTACAGTGATTTCCTTTGTGGTTACATTTGAGTTTGATCTGTTTATTTGTGAGCAATCTTCACTGGCTTTTTCTGAGATCTGAAGCTGTGGCATCTGCTATCGGAGTTGCCCTAACAATCTTGTTTGTATTTCGCTTTGTATGTGAAGACATTCTTTTATTATTATTATTTGGTTTAGGGATTTTCAGATCTTTTACTTTTGGTGTCTGAGGGTAGAGTCTGCCTTTGTGTTTTTTGTTCTCTTTGTTGTTTTTAGATAATTTCTGAGAAGAGGAAAGTGTTTCCCTTTCTTCAGCTAGGTTAAATTCAGAAGCCACTCGTTTATATTTAAAATATCATATCATGTGAAATGTTAATCTAATAACCTAACTTAGAAACATTATTTTCTTCCTCTCTCACACTTCAGTAACGTAGATGTCATATTGTTCTGTAGGGCCTCTGTCTTCCCTCGAGCTATTTTTGAGTAGCTTGAACGCTTTCTATAAAACATCGTTTTTAGTGTCACTAGAAATTTAATCTCAAACTATATATTTGTTCTTCTCAGTGTAATAAGCCACTTCATTGCTTAAACAAACTTTGTATTATTGAAAATTTCCAACAGATAAAGAGAACAGTTTGTAAACCTCCATGAATGAATCACGCAGATTAAACAAGTACCAACATTTTCTCATTATTATTCCATTTAACTTCCCTAGTCTTTTTATATATGACTCCTCTACTTCTTTTCTTAAAGTATCTTAAAGGAAATCTAGACATCAAGTCATTTCACTTGTCAATATTTTTAGACATACATAAGTAACAGTGAGTTTATAATCTAGTTGTGTAATGGTATTAAGTCTATCCAATACCTCCTTCATAATCTCATTATCTGATTCTCATCTCTGATTATCTCAAAGATGTCTCTTTATAGCTGGCTCCAAGCAACATCCTGGCTAGGTTCATATATTGCATTGGCTGCCATGTCTTTTAAGGTTCTTTATTCTCTAAAGAACCCTGTCCTTTTCTTTTATTTGTCATTGATTTGTGGAAACATTTTTTATTTGTTTCTACAGAATGTTTATATTTTGGATTCGACTCATTGCTTCCTGTTGGTATCACATAATGACTTCTCTCCCCCAGTTTTTCCTTTGTGTTGGTAGTTGTAGTGGAGGCTTGATTAGATTTGTTTTCACTGCGGCAGGCAAGATTATGAAGTAGTTGGCACTATGTATACCCGCTTGCACCATATCATAAGGTGTGTAATACTAGTTGCCTACTTTTTGTGATGTTAGGACTGATCAAGGGATTTCAGTGGTTTCAACCCAATCTCTCCATTATAAGGCACTGTACACAATAAAATTTTCTTCTGATATATTAATATTCATTGATTCCATCAGTTTTCAGATTCACTACTTCATTAGAGGTTGCAAAATGGCATCTTTCTGATTTTATCATGCCTTCTGCGTTTATTAGTTGGGATTCATCTATAAAGAAGAACCCCTCATCATTTACTTTTTAGGTATCCTATGGTTTAATTAATACAAGAAATTTAGAATAAGTGTTTGACTCTTCCCCTTTATTTATCAGTTTTCAGATAATAGATTGGTTCCCTAGCAATCTTCAAAGGTAATCAAGATATTTTTTTGTTTTGATATAATTATGAATTCACAGTTTAACAAAAAATATATTTGATATGTTTCAGTCCACTGCAGTCATTAATCCTTTTGGCACTTAAATGGTCCTGTTTGAAGCAATGGGAGCTCTTCAGATTGGCTTCTGTGTCCTTTGACAGGACCTCATTTGGTTTTGATACGTTCCTTGCTTTCCAGGACCAGATGTCTCAGGCTTACTTTGTACTCGTCATGCCACAGGTGTGAAATCACCTATTTCTCCTTGTACATCTAGTTGCTTTCATTGGGAAATTATATACATTAACTAGAATTTGGATGCTAGGAGCTCTTATTGTTACTGAGTTGCCTTTGCTGTGAAGTCTTTTCAATGGACAAAGCTAGGAAAATGTAAAAATATTTTTTAAAAGATAGCAAATCAGAAGCTTATACTGATATTTCCAATTCAAATAGAAGGTTATATTAGGTTGGTGCAAAAGTAATGGCAAAAACAGTAATTATTTTTGTACCAATCTAATAGAAAACGTATACCTGTATTTACATTTTCTCACAGTTTGGCTCTAAATGACATTAACATATTGTTTATTTGCTTTATCCTATAACATACCGATAATAGTATCAAGATAACAATACCGACAACAATAACACTTATTTATAAAAGAGAAGTCTACTGAATTCAGTTTATGATTTTTTTGCGAATATCTTTGTTCTGGAATACATCCTACTGGGCATGTATATCTAAGTGATTTTGAAATCCCTTGAAGTAAACTTTTTCTCTGTGGGGTTTCACTACGTTTGATATAGAGTTAATTTCATTTGTTTTCAATTTTTGAAGTTTTTTTGGGCTTTTGTTATTTAAAAGAATACATCAAGTGTTTATGCAATTCCAAAGCAAAATATAATTATGCTCACAGAAGGCTCACCGATGTCCTCATTCATCGCCTCTCTGTCTTGTTCCCTCCCTCCCTCCCCCACAGGCAATCATTCTTCTCAGTTTTTGGTTTATCCTTGCACTCCTTATGTTTTTATTATTTTTTATATTTTCGAACTTTTATTTTAGGTTCAGGGATAACTGTGCAGGTTTGTTACATGGTATATTATATGTCACGGGTGTTTGGTGTACAGACTATTTTGTCACCCAGGGTAATGAGCATATTACCTGATAGGTAGATTTTGATCCTCACCGTCCACCTACCTTCCACCCTCAAGGAGTTCCCAGTGTCTACTGTTCCCTTCTTTGTGTCTGTGTGTACTCAATGTTTAGCTCCCACTTACAAGTGATAACATGTGGTATTTGGTTTTCTGTTCCTGTGTTAATTCACTTCAGATACGGTCCTGCAGCTCCATCCATGTTGCTGCCTAATAGCATTTGATCTGGGGTTGTTGTTTTTTCTGCCTTTAGACTCAAACCAGAACATTTGCTTTTCTGGATCTCCTGCTTGTCCACTGCAGATCTTGGGACTTGTCAGCCCCCTGAATCACATCAACCAATTCTTTATAATCTCTCTCTCTCTCTAAATAGATAGATAGGAAGGTAGATTGATAGATGTAGATAGATAGATAGATAGATAGATAGATAGATAGATAGATAGATACATATATACACAGATGCAGATGATAGATACATAGATAGATAGATGAAGATAGATAGTTGGAGATGACAGATAGATGCAGATGTATCCATGGACAGATAGATGCAGATGATAGATGGATAGATGCAGATGATAGATAGATAGATGCAGACAGATGGACAGATAGATAGATGCAGATATACATATATATGTGTGTGTGCATATATATCTCCTGTAGTTTCCGTTACTCTGGAGAACACTGACTAAAGCACAGGCATAGTGTTTTCAGGATTGTTAGTCACATCACCATGGGAAACAACCTTATCAACTTGAATACAATACTGACATTCAGTTCTTAAAATTCTCTTTGCCTTTAGTCTCAGAGACTCTACTCACTTCCAGAGTCCCTTTGGTCAGCCTATGTCTCCCCATCCACTTCAGGGAGGTGGTTGCATACATTTGTAATATAGTTAGATCCTTCTGCCACACTGTACATTCCATTCTAGAATCTCTCAATCTCATAAATCATTTTCTTTAACTTCAAGCATTAAGGTTTACTCTGCAGTTAAAATTCTATGAGTTTTCCCCAATAAAAATCCACAGTATAAAGTGCTGAGTTTCTCCCAATAAAAATCCCAGCAAATTACTTCGTGGATATCAACAAACTGATTCTAAAGTATGAAAGGAAGGGAATTTCCATGCTTCTTTTGCTTTCACACTTCAAGGAATAAGCATGTAAGTTTTATGTCTGGCTGTTTGGATTTTTATTTTTATTTTCGAGACAGAGTCTTGCTCTGTTTCCCAGTCTGGAGGGCAGTAGCATATTTACTGCAACCTCCGCCTCCCAGGTTCAAGCGATTCTCCTGCCTCAGCCTTCTGAGTAGCTGGGATTGGCGCCTACCACCACGCCCGACTAAACTTTATATTTTTAGTAGAGACGGGGTTTCACCATGTTGGCCAGGCTGGTCTCGATCTCCTGACCTCAGGTGATCCACTCACCTCTGCCTCCCAAAGTGCTAGGATTACAGGCATGAGCCACCGCCCCCGGGTGTTTGGATTTTTAATTTTATCAGCTTTAATGTCCCATTTCCCTGTTGTAAAGATTTCTGTGGTGCACAGCCATATGCTTAGAGCTTTCTGCATTTGCACTTTCTCCTCAGGATACATTTCCGGAGGTGTGATTCCAGTTCTAAGTAGGCACATAGTGATCGCTGTTGATACACCTTGTCAAACAATTTTCTAGGTCATGAGGCAATTCTATGTATAAATCAAATATCTTATTTTCTTCTCAAATGACTTTTACTCTATGTGGCCAAAAAAATGTTTCTCCACCTGGGCATTTAAGCCAAGCACTGGCGTACAAGGAGGAGTGATCTTAGACACCCAGTCAGAGGGACTCGGCTGCCAGTTCCTATGTACAATAAAACACGTGGATGATTGTGGTGGACCAGATGCCTCCCACTCCACTTGCCAAATGTTAAGGTGGAATTCGATCTGAGAAGAGACCCGGAATATCAGAATGCCGTAGTGCTGTCAGTTGAATCTCTCTAAAGGAGAAGGTTTAAACACATGGGAATACGGATTATCAGTTAAAAATAAAAAGGCATCTGTCACTAGAAAAAGCTGAAGAAATATTGGTACCATGTATTATTTTAAAACCTGCTTTATTTAGCAATTACAAAGAACAAAGAGCAGAGAAATCATCACAAGGAGACCGACTGTGTACATCACTAGTCACTTGTGTTTCCGTGAATTCTGCAGGGGAGTTCACAATACTTTTAAGAAAGAGAGTTTGGGGGCCAATGGAAAATAAGTGGAAGTTGTTCTGAAATAAGCCCCAGTTTTCAGTAATGAAAAGGAGCAGAGACAATTTTCTTATAATGCTCAGCCTCAGAGATAACAATTGTGGATGCAAGAAGTCAATAATTTAGTAACAAAGTGAAGCTCCAGTGGTGATTTCATCATGATGTAAAATCAGAGGTTGACCTTCTGATGGGGAGCAATGGGTGCTCAGATGGGGCAGTAATAGAAAGAGAGGAGAAATAAGGGCCCTAAGCATCCATCCGCAGCTCTACCTGGGACAGCAGGGGAGCCTGGAGGCCAGGGGAGGACAAGCAACCTGAAGAGAGGGCTCTGCAGCCAGAGAGGGGCCTGAGGACTGTGGGACTGAGAGCTGGCGGCAGCACTTCAGTGCTTGTAGCTCTTCCTGCTGGAGGAGGAGCTGGTGGTGTACTTGATGGTGGAACTGCCGCCTCCCATGGAGCTGAGGCCACCCCCAGTGACTCTGCCGCTGCTGGAGCTGAAACCGCCTCCAACGCCAAGACCACTGCCATAGGAGTAGCCGCTGCCTCCGCCCAGGCCTAAGCCACTGCTGACACCGCTGGCGCCTCCATAGCCGCTGGAGACGGTGGACTGTGTCACGGCTGTGGAGGGGAGGGGACAAGGACACAAGAAGCCACAGTGAGCTCATCCGGCCAGCCTGAGCCCAGTGAGAGGAGTGCAAGGGCAGGGGAGGAGGGGGAGCAAAGGTACTTACAGATGTTGACTTGTCCAACGCCTTCGCCATTCAGCCTGCGGGGAGGAACACAAGGAGGGTGAGACCTCAGAGAACCCTTTCCTGGACCAGCGCGGGAAGCCTCGGTGGGCAGAAGAGTCCATGGGAAACTGCTCTTTTAGTTTACACCCAAGAAGAGCGATTATGGCCATGGGCAGCACGCCCTAAAGTTGTGCTCAGTGCCAGGCACCTTGAAGATGGACTCAGCTGTTGGAGGAGGTCGCGACAGTTACCCACCTGCACTCCTCGCCCTCCAGCAGCTTGCGGTAGGTGGCGATCTCCACGTCCAGGGCCAGCTTGACGTTCATCAGCTCCTGGTACTCCTTCAGCAGCCGGGCCATGTCCTGCTTGGCCTTCTGCAGGGCATCCTCCAGTCCCTCCAGCTTGTTCTTGGCATCCTTGAGTGCCATCTCCCCACGCTGCTCAGCATCAGCAATGGCGGCCTGCAGGTTGGCACACTAGGAGGGGAAAGGGACGGAAGGAACTTGTCATCTGGTCTTCCAGAGGAGACTAACCCTGGCAGGTTCTTTTCGGGTGAAGAAGGGGCCAGGAATGCAGAATTGATGGTGAATGAGCTCGGACTCTTCCTGTCTATTGTTTTTTCATTTTGCAGGTTTTGTCCAGTCTGGTTCATTTGACAAAAACTCATAACCATTTTTATTAATCACTGTGCTGGAGAATGTGGATATTTACTAATAGGAGACGCTGTGGTGGACACAGACACTGGAAGAAATGGACCTGCTAGTTTGTCTGGATTGTAGTTGCCATAGTCAAACCAAGACCGCTTATGATTACCTGGTATAGATGCCACACTAACATACACAAAATTCAGTCCATCCTGAAGTGAGGTGATGAGTCGCCACATGAGACTGCTGAGACCTTGCCATCCTCCCCTCAGAATCTCTCATCTACTTGGGCAACAATTTTCTTTGTCTTCTGTCCTTCCTCTACTCTCTCTTTCACCTTGAGTCTTGAGCAGATTTAAAACAATGTTCCTTCTGCTTTCTTATCTGCCCTTTTCCTTTTCAATCAGTTCCTTTGCAGTTCCCAAGTCAGTCTTCCCATGGAAACACATCGAGTTCCTCCCGACCAAGCTTGTCCAACCTGCAGCCCACGGGCCACATGCAGCCAAAGATGGCTTTAAATGAAGCCCAACACAAATTCTTAAACTTTCTCCATACATTATGAGAGGTTTTTTTGTTTTGTTTTGTTTTCTGAGTTCATCGGCTATCGTTTGTGTTAGTGTATTTTATGTGTGGCCCAAGACAGTTGTTGATCTCCTGTGGCCCAGGAAAGCCAAAAGTCTGGACACCCCTGCTCTAGGCCATGTTTTTGCAGCTCTGAGCATCACGATTGGTTCTCTCACATGTTTGTGTCATGCCCTAGGTAGGATCCATGTCTTCTAGCCAGTGGGTACCCGCTAGGGGTAGGAACTGCATAGCCTCCTCTCCCTGGTTTTGGTGAGTTCCAGGGGATTTTCCCAAATATAATCTTTGATGACTGCCTGATAACCTAAAAAGAAAATGCTTTTCTCCTCCATTGACCCTCACCGTACCTGCTTCTTGACGTGGTCGATCTCAGATCTCAGCCTCTGGATCATGCGATTGATCTCAGAAATCTCCTGCTTGGTGTTGCGCAGGTCGTCCCCATGTCTGCCCGCTGTCACCTGCAGCTCCTCGTACTGCCGTGCAGAGGTGGAGAGAGAGACAGTGTCTACGGGCTCTTACAGGGAGTGATGACTTTCACTAGTGTGTCATGCATGTCACGAAGTTGACCTAATAGCTTCTCCTCGAGAAACTTGAGGAAAAGTGTTTGTTAGGTGCTTTCTGGATACTAAACCCTGGAGTCACAAACCATCCTCATTATGGCACCACTGCCTGCCTAGTTTCCTTAAGGAGGGGGTAGAAATGTTCTGTACCATTTTCTAAAAGTCAGCCATCAGGAGAAGCTAAAGGCAGAGATGACTAGGCCCTCGTCTATGGCAGCTTTCCCCCTGCATTGGGTTGTTTTTCCCCCTTGACTTGGGCATAAGTTCTGTAAATATCTACTCTAATAGGGTAGGGTGCACGTTCTGTGAAAGAATCCCGGCTTCCTGTCAGGGGATGTCCCTGGTGAACTCTGCAGTCTTCTAGCATTCAGGGTGGGACACAGGGATTCCTCAGCAGCTGCCCACTCCCTGCTCACCTTGGTCTGGTACCAGGACTCAGCCTCAGCCCGGCTCCTC
>CAUYLG010031782.1:0-12988 GCA_963573385.1 Cacajao melanocephalus | reverse complement strand
AGTCGTGGGGTGGTGTGGGTGGGTGGCCTTGAACCCAGTTTTGTGGGTGCTCGGGCGTTTTTTTTGTTTTTACCGTTGGGGGGGGGGGGGGGGCGGGGGGGGGGGGGGGGGGGGCGGAGGCTGCAGGAAGCCGAGATCATGCCACTTCACTCCAGCCTGGGAGACAGAGCAAATACTCTGTCTCAAAAAAGAAAAAAAGAAAGAAAGAAATACACACATGAAAACAAAAGAAAAAGGAAGACAAAATACTTGCAAGTTGTGAGCAGTGATGTGAAGGAAACAAACAAGACCAATCTGTCTGTAGAAAATCATATAACATTCTATTATGTGGCTCTGATATAGGAACCAATGAATCAACAAACATTTTTATGCTGGTTGTTTTCCTTTGGCAATTATCTTTGGCTTTTGAACTTGCTATGGATAACTAAAAATTGATAGAGAATAGAGGTAGAAGATGTGATAAAATAAAAGGAGAAGATTCTTAGATAATGGAGCTTAAAGGCTGTTCATATCTTTGTTATAATGTATTTATTTCCAGCTGTAGTTTGTTTAAAGCCCATCAAAAAAGTGCTGTAATGCTTGTTTGGTTTTCCAACACTTCTGAGGAAGCCCTTTTTGGCCACTATAGACTAAATATGAGGGTGTATGAGACTATAGACCTTATATAAAGGAGTGGATAATGACTACATCAGCATGATTAAAAGAGCACATTTGCTGGGCGCGGTGGCTCATGCCTGTCATCCTAGCACTTTGGGAGGCCGAGGTGGGTGGATCACCTGAGGTCAGGAGTTCAAGACCAGCCTGGCCATAATGGTGAAACCCCATCTTTAAAATAAAATAAAATAAAATAAAATAAAATAAAAAAAAAGAGCACATTCATGCTGAGGAGTTGAATTCCAGTTTAGATAAATAAAGGTCAGATTATAGTTAATAATTCAGTACTGAATGAATAAGTGTGGTGCCTTGAAAGCAGATGAGGAGTTTGACCTTTATCTTGACCATAGTGTAAGGTAGTAGAAAGAGCATGGGCTGTGAAGTCAGAGTGGTGAGGTGTTAGCCTAGCCAGATGAGATCAGGCAAATTTCTTCACTTTGCTGGTCCTTGATTTCCTCATCTGTAGAATGGTAGTAGTACTATTTCTGTGGTAATGTTTTAGAAGTTTGACGTAGTGACCTCAAAATGCCTCTCACATGGTAGACACTTCATCATTGGTTGCTATTATTGGGCAGTGGCTCAGCACTGAAGGTTTTGGGGCAGGGTAGTTACTGAATAATACAAATAATGATAATGCATTCTTAGTGAGTTTATACTATATGCCATACATTAAGAACTTTTCTTTGTTTTGAGCTGGAGTCTCGCTCTGTTGCCCAGGCTGTAGTGCAGTGACACGAACTCAGCTCACTGCAGCCTCTGCCTCCCGGGTTCAGGTGATTCTCCCACCTCAGCCACTTGAGTAGCTGGGAGTACAGGTACGTGCCATGACGCCTGGCTAATTTTTGTATTTTTAGTAGAGATGGGATTTTGCCCTGTTGGCTAGGCTGGTCTGGAACTCCTGAGCTCAGGTGATATGCTCACCTCAGCCTCCCAAAGTGCTGGGATTACAGGGCTGAGCTACGGTACCTGGCCCGAAAACTTTATGTGTATTTTAATTCTTACAACAGTCTTGTGAGAGAGAGATGGTTATCTCCATTTTACAGTTAAGGAAACTGAGACTCAGATTATTTAATTTGGGTCAAGGTCACATAATGGTACCTATATTTGAGTAAGTGTGCTTACTTTACATAGGTAGAGTTTGAAGCTAGGCAGTTTGTGAAAATCTATGCTCTTAAGATTTCATATTTCTTTTTCTTTTTTTTTTCCTCCAACAGTCCTCTAAGTCTTAACTCATCATAATTCTTTTTCTTTCTTTTTTTTTTTTTTTGAGATGGGGTCTCGCTCTGTCGCCCAGGCTGGAGTGCAATGGGGCAATCTCAGCTCACTGCAACCTCTGCCTCCCGGGTTCAAGCAATTCTTGTGCCTCAGCCTCCCAAGTAGTTGGGATTAGAGGCGCCCACCACCATGCCCAGCTAATTTTTGTATTTTTAGTAGAGATGGGGTTTTGCCACGTTGGTCAGGCTGGTTTCGAACTCCTGACCTCACGTGATCTGCCTGTCTCAGCTTCCCAAAGTGCTGGGATCACAGGCATGAGCCATTGTGCCCGGCCAAGGTTTCATATTTCTATTCTAGATTATGAAAACTCTATGAAGGCTCATTTGGCAGCAGTCTACAGGATAAGTTTTAGATTTTTTTTTTTTTTGAGACGGAGTCTTGCTCTGTCACCCAGGCTGGAGTTCAGTGGCGTGATATGGGCTCACTGCAACCTCTGCCTCTTGGGTTCAAGCGATTTTCCTGCCTCAGCCTCCCAAATAGCTGGGACTACAGTCACCCGCCACCATGGCCAGCTAATTTTTGTATTTTTAGTAGAGATGGAGTTTCACCATATTGGCCAGGCTGGTATCAAACTCCTGACTTTGTGATCCATCCGCCTCGGCCTCCCAAAGTGCTGGGATTACAGGCATGAGCCACTGTGCCCGGCCAAGTTTTAGATTTTTAGTAAGGAAGAAGAAGGAAATTTTTGATTCATCATTGTCTTTGTTTTAGTAATCAGGGAATAACCATAAATTGCTAAACTTTGTCAAGCATGTAAAAAAAATCTAGCTTCTGTCCATCATGGTCTTACAGTTTAAGGACATATTAAAAATATGTCCTGGCCGGGCGCGGTGGCTCACGCCTGTAATCCAAGCACTTTGGAGGCCAAGGTGGGTGGATCACCTGAGGTCGGGAGTTCAAGAGCAGCCTGACCAACATGGTGAAACCCCGTCTTAAAAAAAAAAAATGTCCCAACGGCCAAGCGCGGTTCATGCCTGTAATCTTAGCACTTTGGGAAGCTGAGGCAGGTGGATCACCTGAGATCAGGAGTTTGAGACCAGCCTGATCAACATGGAGAAACCCCATCTCTATTAAAAATACAAAAAAATTAGCTGGGCATGGTGGTGCGTGCCTGTATTCCCAGCTACTCGGGAGGCTGAGGCAGGAGAATCACTTGAAGCTGAGAGGCAGAGATTGTGGTAAGCCGAGATCTAGCCATTGCACTCCAGCCTGGGCAACAAGAGCGAAACTTCGTCTCAAAAAAAAAAAAAACCTAAAAAACAAAAGTCTTAACTCAGAAAAATAATACCTCAATAATTCTTTATTTAGGTCAAATGTAAAAAGAGAATGTATAAACTAGATCATCTGAAGCTTGAAGTTTACAAAGAAATAAAATGTTCTTGACAGGAGATTTACTTTCTTTACCTATGCTGTTATTCCCTCTAAATGTATTGCTTGTTTATTGAATTTCATTTCCTCTTCCCAACAAACCCACATTATTTTGATCTGGGGACAAATTGGGAAGACAGTTACTTTCTTTAACAGCCCAGTGGATTCTGCTTCCTTCTAATTCAGAGTGTAGAGGCTAAAAACTGTCAACAAGTTTAGGCATTAAAAAAAAAAATTAGCTCTAATGCATTGAATCCAAAACAGTGAAACTGGGTTTACCTCAGATATCCCCTACCATCCCAGTCAACATACAGTAGTCTTGTTTCTAGGATTTCTCTCTCCTTCCTTTCCCGTCTTCCTTTAGGGAAATGCTTTGGGGTAGAAAGCAACAAACCAAACAGCAGCAGTCAAGTAAAAGCAGCTCTTTTCTGTTTCCCCACCGGGATAGTACGGAAGAGGGAGCAAGAACTCACCATCAAAGAGAACTGAGACTTAGGCATGCCATTCTAAAAAGCCCTTGTTCCTTGTCTCCCTTGCTTCCCCCGCCCCCCTTAGCTCTGCAGTAATTCCTCAGAGATTGTACAGGCTCTCCACTTTAAATATAAATATATAAATATAAATATATGTATAAACTTCCCCCTGTGTCTTTCTCTCCTCCTCTCTCTTTTTTTAATTTTCTATAATAAAGTTTCCTATTGGATAAGGTCAGCTCCCTGATTTATGCATGGCTCCTATTGGAAGCTCACAGGGGCTGACATCACTTAGGAAAGCGAAGGGGGTAGGGCTGCCAGATCAGTTTGTCACCACCCAGGCTCCCTTGCCTTTGGCTGGGTGCAACTTCCATTTTAGGTGTTGGATCTGAGGGAGAAAAAAAAAAGAGAGAGGGAGAGAGAGAGAAAGAAGAGCAGGAAAGATCCTGAAAGGAGGAAGAGGTGGCGAAAAAGCAACTGCCTTGCTGGATTTGTCTTTCTCAGCACATTGGCGAAGCCTTGGGTTTCTTTCTTAAAGGACTGGTTTTTAGAACTCCACATTTGAGGTGTGTGGCTTTTAAAGAAAATGTATGTGCTGATGGGAAAAGGAAGATAAGCAAGTCGAATTTTTGTCTTACGGTAACCAGAGGAAATTAAAAAACGGGAAAGAGTCTGTTATGCTGATGAGTAACTTTTAAGCAATTATTATTTTTCTTTCTACTTTCAATACTTTGGGGGGATGTTTTGGTATTATATTAAATTTTTTTATTATATACAAGACCTAGAAACAAACTTGTCTAATACAGGAAGCTGAATAGATCCAGATGGGTAAGAGCAGGTTTGAAAATGTATATTTTGGTGTGTGCTTTGATTTTATGTTTTCTTTTTTTTTTCTGGATTATGCTAACGTATTTCTGTTTTCAGAGCCCAAATCAAAAGTTGGTTTTTTGGCATGTTGCATGTGGGTTGGGAAAGGAATTTGTCCGTGTCAGAACCTAGTTATACAGATGGTTCTTAACATGTTTCAAACTTTGTTTTTCTTTTATCATTGTATTTGTGGAAGTGGAAAGTTGCAGGGAGGTTTGCAGCGTAAATGGTATTGTTTTTCCCCCAGAGAGTTTGAACGGCCCATATCGGTTTCAGCCCTTCTGTTCCTGGGTGGATCTCTCTTACTTTTCCAGGTGCGGTGGGTGGGAGCCTCATTCTCCAGTTAGATGTAGTCTCCCTGCTTTGCCTTATAAAAGAAAACAAATGGAACAATGTTAACTGAATTGCCATCTCTTTCTTCCTCCTAAAACTACCTTTGAAAGCAAAGATTTGTGGAGGTGTTGTTTGTTAAATCTGCAAATACGATAATGTTGGATTTATTTGCTTAAAGCAATAAGGAAATTCTAATCATGCTTTTTATTTCACTTGAGTAAAGTGGCAACACACCTGAAAATATTTACAGCTTTCTGCACCCTGAAAGGGCCATGGGTGGAATAAGATTAGATTTAGAAAAACCATTTATACAAACTTTAGTGTTTAAAATACATTTCAGAAAACAAAAGGGAAGTTTTTATTTTTAAATCAACCTGAAAGTTGTTTTTTGGCGTTGAGTTTATTGTTTAGTTGATTTACCATGAAATCTGAAATCTCTTAGAGCTGAAGGCCCATGACTGTGGTTTCATATCTTATATTTAATCTTAAGATTTGGTTTGTTTTTGCAAATACATTCTTGCAAAAGTACTGATTCTAGTTAATTATATAGCCAACTCATCAGTAGCTGAAAACTAGGGTATTCTCTTTTTGAAAATGTGAATCAGCCTGAAAATTATAGCTAGAATAGATACTGTCCTAATTGTAACAAGATGGGCTTTAATGTGTATGCTGCTCATTAGCTTTAAACTGGTATGTGTCTTTAATAATCCTATTTTGCGCCCCCCCCCACCGCCCCCCGCCCCGCCAATTTTTTTTAAGACTAGAATTTCTTTTCTAGAATGAGAGTATTTCTTGAAAGATGATTTCATCTTTGTGAAGTTGTGGCTTCAGGAGGAAATTGAACTTTGTTCCTCCTTTAAATATAATCTAGGCAAAAGCTGCAGGAAATTTTTGATGTCTGGATCTCTTAATTATAACAAGTACAGTTAAAAAGAAGGGAAAAATAAATACAATGTATATACTGTGTTGGGCTGTAGTTCTTGTTTAATATTTTTCAAATTTTCTTTCAAATGTTTTCTCTGCCTTGATTTCAGCCTGGGGAGGTTTCTTGGATCTTGAGAGTGTTGGTCATGTTGCTGCCAGAGTGTCTGTTTCCCACTCAACCTTTAGGGGGAGGGATGAGGGAATCTGAAGGAGGAGTACAAAGGCAGTTTGAAAATAGGTTCTGGATGACTGAGTGGTGGTGATTTGGGTCCAGCTTTAAATAGTGGGCTTTGTGTAGCTGAAGTGAGCATCCTGGTTAACCTACTGTCCAGGATGATTTCCACGACTAAGGTGTTATTTTGACGGGTGTGTAGTACAGAGCCTTTGGGGTGATAAGATGGAAGATTTGTCTTTTACCTCACCTCCACTGGTTCTTTCAGGAATTATAATAAGGGATGCAGATAAGTAAATGTTTTATTTTTAAAATGTTTTGTTTTGCTCCTCGTTTTGGGGTAAAAAATAATGGCAGGTAAGTTTGAGCTGTTCAGATTTTTCTTTCCTTGTTTGCCTCCTATATATGGTTGGTTTCTTTGTTATGTGAGTAAGGTAGTGGTCTGTGTTCCAGATTGGGGAGTGGGGGGACGGTTCTCTTCCAGGTGGTTGGAGTTCTCATGTTCTAGTATGGACAGTCAGAGAAGCTCCAACATGTTGTCTCAGCTAGGGCAAAATCGAGACTATTGGAGGTATTAACAAAAAGAAAAGCACCAAGTAATTACAGTCCAGCCTTAGGTTAGGAAGTAGTTGCTCTTCCGGGATGGATGAGATAGGATGGATGCAAATAAATTAAGCATAGATCACTATCAATTGGAATAACAAAATGATTAGCTTTGTATTATTTATCGCCTTCTATTTTGGTACCTCCTGATACCCTGTTAGTAACTGACAAGGCCCTCATTCCCCTCTACCTCCCTCACATCTTGTTTTTTTATTTTTTTAAATTTTAGTGTATACTGAGCATTTTGCATAAGCTATTAATTTCCCACAACCGTTTTTTTTTTGTTTTGTTTTATTTTGGTTTTTAAGGAATTTGAGCCTCAGAGAAGCTGAGGTTTGCTGAAAATCTCACTGCCTGTAAATGGTTGAGGCCAGGATTAACCCTGGTCTGACTAACTACAAAGTCCATGGACTTAACCACTAATATACTGCCATTCTCCAGAGAGAATGGAAACAACAGCTCCAACTAAAATGAACCCTTGCTGGAGGCAGGAGTGGTGCTTCATCTTGGAACAGGGGCAGTACTCAAATTTCTAACCCCCTCCAACTCCCCACCAATCCGGTAGGGATAATGTATGTAAAAGATCTATTTTCCTTAGAGCCCATGGGGAGGTGGATGTGCTAGAATAGATATTATTTTAATCTTTAGAACGGGAATCTTTCTGTATGCCCACCATTGCTGTCCTAATTTCTTAAACTTCCTGGAATTGTGTCACACATTGTTTGATTATCCGTAAGATTTCTTCTTCCAGAGAATTTTTAGATATGTGGTTTGGAATGGTATCAGCTTGCAGGGACAGGCTTGTAGGAGGTAGTTCAGATATTCTTGTTTTTCCCTCTACACTATGAGCAGCAGCTTGAGTGTAGGTACTGTCTTATCTCTGTATCTTTTTAGCACCTGTCTTAGTGTCTGGTACATACAGAGGTGCTCAGTAAGCCTTGGTTAAGTAAGGCACTTGATGAGAATCAGTGAGGGACTGATTTGTGGGGAAGGCTTGAAAGGAAGCAAAACAACATAGATTAATCAAATTGCAGTGTACTATTGCAACTTTTACTGTAGTCTATAGTTCCAACCTCTTATGCATCTCCTCCCTTAAATTTTTTTTCTTTTTTGAGACAGGTCTTGCTCTGTCACCCAGGCTGGAATGCAGGGGTGAAATCATGGCTCACTTGCAGCCTCAAACTTCTGGGCTCAAGTGGTGCTCCCATCTCAGTCTTCTGAGTAGCTAGGACTACAGGTGTCCACTACTATGCCTGGCTAAATTTTGTGTATTTTTGTGGCAATGGGGTCTCTCTGTATAGTCCAGGCTGGTCTCAAACTCCTGGGCTCAAGCTATCCTCCTACCTTGGCCTCCCAAAATGCTGGGATTATAGGTGTGCCCACCATGCCTGGCCCTCCTTTAAATTTTTCAGCAAAGTTTCTGGAGATAATGGAGGATTTTAAATTTTAGCTTTTATTTAATCCTGTTCCTTTCTTGGCAAGCTATGCAAAGAATAGTATAAAAAGTAAGGATCTGGCCTGGTGTGGTGGCTCATGCCTGTAATCCCAGCACTTTGGGAGGTCCAGGTGGGCGGATCGCTGCGCAATATGGTGAAGCCGCGTCTTACAAGAAAGTACAAAAATTAGCCAGGCGTGGTGGCTTGCGCCTGTAGTCCCAGCTACTGGGGAGGCTGAGGTGGGAGGACAGCTTGAGCCTGGGAGACAGAGGTTGCAGCTAGCCGAGATCATGCCACTGCCTGCCAGACTGGGCTGCAGAGCCAGATCCTGTCTCTCTCTCTTTTTTTTCATTTTTTAAGAGACGAGGTTTCTCCATGTTGGTCAGGCTGGTCTCCAACTCCCGACCTCAGGTGATCTGCCCACCTCAGCCTCCCAAAGTGCTGGGATTACAGGCGTGAGCCACCGTGCCTGGCCTGATCCTGTCTCAAAAAAAAAAAAAAAAAAAAATCATACGCATCCTAATCAGTTCATTTCATAATGAACTTCAACCACTGAAAACCTTAAATGTAGCCATTTTTTAGGGGACACGATATGTTAAGCCATTAGCAGGAAAGTACTGCTTTCAGCTCTAGTTGGAGGTGAGTGGTTTCTATGCTTGCTAATAAAAGTTGGGTTGGGCGTGGTGGCTCACACCTGTAATCCCAGCACTTTGGGAGGCCAAGACAGGCGGATCACAAGGTCAGGAGCTTGAGACCAGCCTGGCCAACATAGTGAAACCTCATCTCTACAAAAAATATAAAAGTTGTCCAGGCATGATGGCAGGCGCCTGTAGTCCCAGCTACTCAGGAGACTGAGGCAGGAGAATTGCTTGAACCCGGGAGGCAGAGGTTGTGGTGAGCCAAGATCGCGCCATTGTACGTCCAGCCTGGGCAGCAAGAGCGAAACTCTGTCTCAAAATAAAAAAACAATGAAAACATTAAGAGCTTGGGATGATAATTTTGAATATCAGTGTTTCAAAGAAAGTATGTTTGGATATCAGTGTTTTTAAGTCACTGCTTTTGCCACAAAACTTTAGATTTTGTTCATGTATTGGGAAGCTTACAAGTTTAAGAACAGAAATCAGTTTTCTTGGTTAATTTTTTTTTTTGAGATGCAGTTTTGCTCTCATTGCCCAGGCTAAAGTGCAATGGCATGATCTTGGCTAACTGCAACCTCCACCTCCTGGGTTCAAGCAATTCTCCTGCCTCAGCCTCCCGAGTAGCTGGGATTACAGGCATGTGCCATTATGCCTGGCTAATTTTGTATTTTTAGTAGAGATGGGGTTCTCCATGTTGGTAAGGCTTGTCTCAAACTCTCGACCTCAGGTGATTTGCTGGCCTCGGCCTCCCGAAGTGTTGAGGTTATAGGTATGAGCCACTGCACCCAGCCTTCTTGGGCAATTTAAAAGATATTAACAAGGTACTTGCCTGAAGGAGTGAACTATAGGTAATAAGGATGTGAATAACTGCAAATATTCTTTCATGTTCTCTTCCCTCAGAGAAGGGTTAAATGCCATACAAAGCTGAAGTAGGGATTGCTCTGCCTAAACTACACAGCTACCTCTAAGGTTCCCAGTAGAGCATTGATGTAGCCTGGCAGGGAGGTTGTAAGAAGGCGAGAACAACTGTTCTGGTTAGAACTAATAAGGGGGAAATTGAGGTATGGATTGACTTGTATTTAATTGTTTAATGTATTTTTCGGAAGTAATTTTTTTCCCTAATTCTACTTGAAATTGCATGTTATTGATTATTAAATATTAAGCACTGAGAATGGGGCCTGAATTTACCATTCTATTCTGGGATAGTGTTCCCTGTTTTTAGGGTCACTTTGTCTCCAGCAGGCCCTTTGGTTTGATTGGTGTAGTGTGGGCAACTTAGATCAGGCATATAGTGGGGGCATTAAAAGGAGCCAAAGACTTTTCTTCTTTGCTGGTCAGCAATAGGTAATTTGGTCATGACTTTCAGAAAACCTGTCCCATAATGTGATGACAAAAGCACTTGTCAACTTTTTATTTCAAACTTGCAGGAAAGTTGCTATAGCACTCCTGTATCCCTTCATTTGCCTAGATATCATTTGTTAACATGTTGCCACAAATGCTTTAGTCTGTTTTTTGGTCAATATGCTAACCAAAAAGGGATTTCCAATCTGAGACATCCACAGTATGGTGAGGGGGCAAGGCAGCATAACATAATGATTAAGAGCATGGATGGTGGTGCCAGACTGCCATGCAGGAACCACGTAACCTAGGATAAATTGCTTAATCTCTCTCTGCCTTGGCCTCCTTGTCTGTAAAATGGGGATAATATTAACCATCTTTTTTTTTTTTTCAAGATGGGGGTTTCACCATGGTGGCCAGGCTGGTCTTGAACTCCTGACCTCAGGTGATCCACCCACCTCGGCCTCCCAAAGTGCTAGGATTACAGGCGTGAGCCACCGCGCACAGCCAATTATTAACCATCTTATAGGATTGTCGTGATGCTTGAAGTTATTTAATATAGAGTAATGCACAGCTCATAGTAATACCTTGTGTTTGCTATTAGGATGGATGCTTTAAAGAATTCAGATTTCTCTTGTCTGTTGAACTAAATGCCCTTGAACGTCTCTCTCTGTTTTTTTTTTTGTTTGTTTGTTTGTTTGTTTTTTGAGACTGTCTCACTCTGTTGCCAGGCTGGAGTGCAGTGGCGTGATCTTGGCTCACTGCAACCTCCGCCTCCTAAGTTCAAGCGATTCTCCTGCCTCAGCCTCTCGAGTAGCTGGGACTACAGGTGCGTGCCACCATGCCCAGCTAATTTTTGTATTTTTAGTAGAGACGGGGTTTCACCATGCCTAGCCAGGATGGTCTTGATCTCTTGACCTCGTGATTTGCCTTGGTACTGGGATTATAGGTGTAAGCCACTGTGCTGGCCTTTGAGGGTCTCTTAAAACCTGAGAATCTGTGGTAGATGTAGATGCTTGCATTACAGAATATATGAGCTTCCTGAATGGGTAAAGCTAACTTAAAAAAAATTTTTTTTTTCCCCGAGATGGAGTCTTGCTCTTGTCGCCTAGGCTGGAGTGCAATGGCGTGATCTCGGCTCACTGCAACCTCCACCTTCTGGGTTCAAGCAATTCTTCTGCCTCAGCCTTCTGAGTAGCTGGGATTACAGTTGTGCACCACCACACCTGGCTAATTTTTGTATTTTTAGTAGAGATGGGGTTTCACCATGTTGGTCAGGCTGGTCGCAAACTCCTGACTTTGTGATCTGCCCACCTCAGCTTCCCAAAGTGCTGGGATTACAAGCATGAGCCACTGAGCCTGGCTAAATTTTTTAAATGGGGGAAAAATTATTTTTAGTAGGCAATATTAGAGAGTTGTGTGAGTGGAGTTCAAAACAACAGTAGTATGAGAATGGATAACTTTAGTAAAGTGAAGTGTTAGTAGGAGGAAGATAAATAGAATGATTTGTGGACATCATTCTGTGTTTGCAACCCTATTTATGGACATTTGCACAACTGTGATGTGAGTTCATGAATGTTTCCTGTGAGAAGTATGCTTCTAAGAAAGGAGTCAGCATTTTTTTTTTTTTTGAGACAGAATCTTACTCTGTCACCCAGGCTGGGGTGTAATGGTGTGATCTTGGCTCACTGCAACCTCTACCTCCCAGGTTAAAGTGATTTTCCTGCCTCAGCCTCCAAGTAGCTGGGATTACAGGCACTTGCTACCACACCCAGCTAATTTTTGTATTTTTAGTAGACATAGGGTTTCACCATGTTGGCCAGGCTGGTCTCTAACGCCTGACCTTGTGATCCGCCCACCTCGGCCTCCCAAAGTGTTGGGATTACAGGTGTGAGCCACTACGCCCGGCCCCTAGGAGTCAGCTTTTTTTTTTTTTAAATTTATTGAGCACTGTAGGTCGAGGCTGTGGTGAGCTGAGACTGCGCCTCAGGAGTCAGCTTTTATATGTGGAAAAGCCAAGCTGTGATCTGTGAGAAATACATATGTGTTAGATGTAACCTTGCCTAGAAATTTGTAGGTTTCTTCCAGCCTAGGATTTTTCCTTCTTTTTTTCTCCGTTTTCTTCATACTGAAGAACCCATGAAACTAGTGTTCTAAATAGTACTTAAGCCAATTTCTTTCAATAATTTTTTTTTTTTACATTTTTATTTTAAAAATGAGACAGTGTCTTGGTATGTTGTCCTGTCTCCAACTCCTGGGCTGAAGTGATCCTCCCACCTCAGCCTCTGGAGTAGCTGGAACTACAGGCACACACTACCTTGCCTGGCTATTTAAGCTAATTTCTGTTAGGACTCTGTAGCCTCCTACCATAAATACCTTACTCAGTTCCCCACATTTTTTTTTTACCTGCAATTTCTTCCACCAATTCTCCTGCATTTTCTCCTTTTCTTTTGCTTTCCTGTTCTCTGTGGAGTCTTCCGTTGCCTCTCTCTGCCTCCTCTTGCCTCCCCTATCTTTTTTTTTCTTTTAGGTTGGGTTCCCCCTTTTTCCCCTTAGGTTTTCCCTTAGGTCCTCATGGGCATTGCTTTGCCTCACAGTTAATATAAAGAAGTGTTTCTGATTCTTATTCTAGAATAAATTACCCATGTGCTAAAGGTACAACTATTAGGATACCACTTCCTGTTTATTTTAGTTAGATCTAGTTTAGGAATACAATTGTAATCCAAGAAAACTGACCTCTTGTAGTGATTCAGATTGTTTTTATTTTTGTTTTTTTTGAGACGGAGTTTTGCTCTTATTGCCCAGGCTGGAGTGCAATGGCACGATCTCGGCTCACGGCAACCTCCACCTCCCGGATTCAAGGGATTCTCCTGCCTCAGCCTTCCGAGTAACTGGGATTACAGGCATGTA